>CAUYQV010089448.1:0-19796 GCA_963574575.1 Galagoides demidoff
GAAAATAATAATACCTTTTTCTCCACCTAGAATATATATTTTATGTTTTATTTTCTTATTTATTGTATTGGCTAGAATGTCCAAAACTGTGATGATAATGAAAATATTTTAAACTTATTTCAGACACTAGAAAGAATGTTAGGTTTTAAAAAGCTAATATGATTTTTGATATTAGTTTCTGACATGTTTCCTCTTTTTTCAACCCCAAGTCATGAAATTAAATTAATCAAAATTCTTGGCTCATGATATATTTCTCATTATTGGTCCATGAATAGCCCTCTTTTCCGTTTTTTTTTTTTAAGAGATGGGGTCTCACTATGTTGCCCAGGCTGAAGTGCAGTGGCTATTCAGAGGCACAATCCCACTATCGATTAGCATGGGAGCTTTGGCCTGTTCTGTTTCCAACCTGGGAAGGTTCACCTTAGGCAACCTTGTTGTCCTTGGCTCCTAGGAGGTCACCATATTGATGCTAACTTAGTGAGGACACCTGATCAGCACAGCACACTACCGCCCAGAACTCCTGAACTCAAGCAATTCTCCTGTCTCAGCCTCCCAAATAGCTGGGACTATAGGCACACACCACTGTGCCCAACTACTTTAGGTTTTTCTAAGTGAATTTTTTAAAAATATCAGATTAACATGAGGGTACAGATGATTAGGTTACATTGTTTGCATTTGTTAGGTAGCGTCCAAGTTGTAGTTGTATCCCTCACTCAAGAGGTGTACCATATACCCTTACATTGTGCCTGTTAGATAAGACCACATCAATCTCCTTCCGTTCTCCCCGCTCCCCTCTGCCTCCCTTCTCCACCTCCCCCCACTTGAGTTTAATTGTGTCTTTCTCTTGTGTGGGTGTGTATTTGATCATTTACTCATTTCATATTAGTACTGAGTACGTTGGATACTTGCTTTTCTATTCTTAACTTTTCCTAAGTTAAATGTTCTCCAACTCCATCCAGGTTAATACAAAAAATGTAGTCTCCATCTTTTTTATGGCTGAATAGTGTACCATGGCACACATATACCACAGTTTGTTAATCCATGTATGTGTAGGGGGGCTCTTGGGTTGATTCTATGTCTTGGCAACTGTGAACTGAGCTGAGATAAATATTGTAGTGCATATGTCCTTATGGAAAATGGTTTTTTTTCTTCTGGATAGATATCTAGTAATGAAATTGCAGGATCAAATGGAAGGTTGACTTTTAGTTCTTTGAGGATTCTCCATACTTCTTCCCACAGAGACTGTATTAATTTGCAGTCTCACTAATAGTGTAAAAATGTTCCCTTTTCTCCTCGCTAGCATCTATAGCTTTGGGACTTTGTGATGTGAGCTATGCTCAATGGAGTTAAGTAATATCTCAAGGTGGTTTTGATTTGCATTTGTCTGATAATTAGGGATGATGAGTTTTTTTATGTGTTTGTCTTCCTCAGAGAAGGCTCTGTTCACATCTCTTGCCCAGTGATAAATGAAATTGTTTCCTCTTTTTTGTTGATTAATTTGAGTTCTCTGTAGATTCTGGTTATCAACTCTGTCAGATTCATAACCTGCAAATATCTTTTCCCATTCTGAAGATTGTCTTGTTTGCTTACCAGTATAGAAGTTTTTTACCTTATTCAAGTTCCATGTATTTATTTTTGTTGCTGTTGTGATTGCCAATGGAGTCTTTTTCAGAAAATCTTTCCCCAGGCTGATATCATTAAGTGTTTTTCCCACACTTTCTTCTACAATTTTTATCATTTTGTGTCTTAGGTTCTGTTTACTATATTAAGGCTGTTCCTTCTATTCTTAACTTTACTTTATATTGAAGTCAATAAAATTTTTATGTTTATTAATATGATTTTCCTCTTTTAATCCATTGTTGCATTACTTTTTGTTGTGTTGAATTCCTAGACTAAATCCAATTTTACATATTATTTATAGAATATTTATTTATAATTTATTTGCATATATTTATTTAGGATTTTTTTCCATTTACAATTTTGCATGAATTTAGTTGTCTTTTTTGTAACCTTTACTGGGTTTTTAAATCAGGATGACTCATTTCTATTTTATTAAGGAGCCATATCTGATCAGTATCAGATCAAGTCATCCTTAGTTAGGTAGAAACTTTGAATAAAGTAATTCAGCAGCCCAAACTACTCACATAAGTTGGCCAACTAGAACTACTATACTATATATTTTTATCATCATTGTATAACTTAGGTCCATTAAACTACCAATATTCACTATTCCTTAAAGAAAATAACTATTTTTCTGTTTAACCCAGAACCCAGGTCTAGTCTCTGAATCTCTGAGGTAGTTGTTTAATGTTATTTATTTTGAGCCCCAACTTCTTTCTGCCAAAAATCTCTGTAGACTACAGTCTTCTCAGTTACTGACAAAAATACACTACACAGAGGGAAATTCTATGGATCATCTGCCTCATATTCTCTTAAAAATATGTCCTTAAAGAACACCATCTATATACTTTATTTTTCTATGTCTTTGTCAGATATATTAGCAGTCCTGCTATATCAGTAGTTCAGCTCTTCTGTTTATTTCCTACGAATGGAGTTTACACTGGTATTATGACTGTTTTGAAAGTTCGTGGGATTTTGAATCTAAAGACTAGGTTCTAGTCTCTGTACTTCCACTAATAACCAAGTCGAGTCCCTTAATTTTTTCCTCCTCCAATTGTAATAATTTGGCAAGTTTTCATAAGAAACAGGTGAGATAAGGTATAAAAATGTTCTTTACTACATATTATATGAAAGAAAACTGCTAGTTATTATTTCAGCAAGCAATAATTCAAAATAACAATAGCTAGCATTATGTGAACTTTCGTGCTATGAACTCCACATGCATCATCTCAGTCCTCTAACAATGAGACAGATACCCTCATTAGGTGAAGAACTGTAGGATTAAAAAACATAAATATTTGATTGAATATTTCACTTTTGAATGCTCAGGATCAGACTACATACATTAAAACAAGTCTGCCATCCTCCCTTTTGCTTCTTTTGTGACTTTCTTCCATAGGGTTCAGGATGTGTTGTTTACTCTTACAACCTTTCCTCATCCTGCTTCATGATGGGCAATACAGGCCTACATGGACAACATCAATGGACTCCCTTGTCTTCTGACTCTGGTTAGGGTCAGCCAGTAAACATCATGAAGTAACATATTTATATTTCATTTGTGCTTAGGAAAAATTTCAAAAACATTGATTAAATTTATACTATGTCCAGAAGTTACATACCTCATCTTTCTCATCTTTTCCATCTTAAATCCTAGATGTCATTATTGTTCCTCTTTAAGAATTCCATGATTAAGAAATTATGTTATTTTTAAAAATACATATCAAAATGATCCTGGTTATTTTTATCACAGCTTTGATTATTAAATAATTACTTTTAAATTCAGAACTTCTCAATTATTTTTAGAGATATGGCTTGACTTTAAAACCAGTATTAAAGAATTGTTGTTCTGCTACCACAAAATGTATAGTAGATAGAATAAAAGTTTAATCTTGCCTGATCAAGCCAGAAATTCTCTGTTACCTCCTGTTTTTAGAAAATCCGAGACAGCCCAGAGCAAATTCAGGGAAAATGGACCCCAAATAGCAAGAAAACATGAAATATGTCACATGAAGAATGATAAAATATCCTGCATGTGCTTAACCTGCAAGAGAGAATTTTGAGGGGAAGCAAGGAAAGAGAGCTGTCTTCAGAACTGGAAGGTGGTCATATTGGAAGGGAATCATGCTTGTCCTTGTAGTCCTGGTCAACATAAATGAAACCTCTTGAGTGATAAATGTGGAATGGCTAATTATAGCTCACTACAACCATGGTTTGAGCTCAAGCCCAACACTCCAGGGAGTCAGATCTTTAGGTCTGTCTAGTAAACTAGAAGGGACATGTCCAAGTCCATTTGCAAGAGAAATTAAAGAACTTCCTGAATGTCACCTCATTGTAAGTGGTCAGTGGGCACAAAGCTATCAACCCAAGGACAAAGCCTTCTTTAGCAAAGGTAGAGTGGACTCTGAGAAATGCATGGTGATATCTCCTGATCTTGTCCCTTGAAAGAGTCATGACTAGATCTTAAGGAATAGAGGTGGATAGGTAGATGTGTGAGTGTCATAAGGAACAACCAAAAGTACCATTTTCTCTAACACTTCTATTAGACTTTGGGGCTAAGCAGCTCCAGCTTGGAGCTATACAGACTAAGTTATTTAAAGTAGAAAACATTTTTTCTGTTTTCTTCCTCACAACAGAGGAAGAAAGAAACAGGACAAGGAACACAGGCCGCCCCATGGTAGCTAAACATGACTCACTGGCCTCATTTGTATTGTAAGCACATGTGAAACATCCCCTCAGTACACCTCAGTACATTGGGAGTTGGAGGACATTTTAGGTTAATGGAGTCCTATATTATCAGGAGAGACATGACAAAGAAAAACTCAGGTTATTTAAGGAAGAGTTCCTCTACCAGTGTGAAGTTTCAAAATATGAAATAAGCTGCCTAGAGAATACTTCCTCAGGGACAAAGGGGCACATCCTCATATCTAACCTAGCACTGACACAGAGTGGGCTTTTAATAAATGCTTGATGAATGGAAATTCAGCTTGTCTTACTGAAGATGTTTCTCTCTACAGAGAAAGAAAAAAAAGTTTGTGGAAGCACAAAAAGGAAAACTTAATCTGCCATTCTGTTATTTTCAACCTAAATTACCCAATCGACAATTAAGAGCAGGATGGTGACACAGAAGTGATAAGAACATGTTAATAAGTGGTGAGCATTCCTTGGACAACTGGTCAATTCCAGGACTGGGGTAGGAAAATACAAAAAGAGTATTTGAGAATATAAGAAAGTTCTCAAAATAACTATACCAAAAGGACAAAGGAGCCTGAAAGAGTATCCAATGGCCAACAAGGAAAACCTTTAGCAAAAAATTAAATAACAATAATATTGGATTATAACCTTAATAATAAAATTAATATCCATGAACCCATCTTAATATAAATAAATACCTGAATAAATAAATGGGGAAGAAGAAACAACTCTTCCTTACAGAAAGATTTCAATTAATAGAAAATAACCACTATTACTGATAGTGATAGTAATTCCTTTATTGTTGCAGGCAAGGTCCACCAAAGTATGCTAAAACTAGTGGGTAAAAATTTAAGTAGAAACAGGATATTTGCAAATTCTAAAAGTATCTCCCCCAAAATAGTGAGTAATGAAAAGGGGAAAACATTAATATTATAAGTGGAGATCCTGGCAGACCTCATCCTGGCCATGTGGTCAAAGTTAACGTCACCCATAGTACATATCAACATCCTATGCCCCCTGACCTGAGGCACTGAGAAGGGCACTTCATGTCTGAGGTATTCTTTCCAGTAAAGTAGAACCTCAATCTAATCACAAGAAAACATCAGACAAACCCAAGCTGAGGAGATTTCTACAGAAATAACTGACCAGTACTCTTTAAAAGTCAGGAAAGACAAAGAAAAACTGTGGAAAAGTCACAGATTGGAGGAAATAAGGAGACATAACAACTATAAAAGGTAAGAAAAACCAAACTGTTTTTCCTACTCTCACACACAACACTCACCACACAATACAGTACACTTCTCACACTAGAGGGGAGGTGGAGTTCCATACACCAAGCAATTCTCCACTGGACAACAACTAGGTGTCCTATAACTCAATTCAGTTGGGCATCATCTACCTAGAGTTATAATCAGATCCCACAGGTTAAGGTTCAGTCACAAAATACTGCCCCCCACTCCTGACACTAATCACTAGTTGTAGGTTGTCACCTATACTTCTGACTGACTAGCTGTAACTTGGAGTATGCATTACTCCCTTTCCAGGTTCAATTAATTTTCCAGAACAGTGCACAACAAACACATTTACCATTTTTTTGCATTAATAAAAGATATGATAAAGGATACAGGCAAATGACCAGATGGAAGAGAGGCATAAGACAGTGCATGTAGGAAGGGGCTTAGAGCTTGTATGCCCTCTCCAGGTGTACCACATTTCAGGCAATTCCAAGTCTCCCGCAATCTGGAAGCTCTCAGAACCCCGCCTTTTTGAGGTCTATGGAAGTTTCATTATGCATTACATAGGCACAAGAGATTACATCATTGGCCATGGGTGATCAACTCAACCTTCTTCCCCCTCCCCTGTCCCCTACCTGGAGGGGGTAGCTGGGGATTCCAACCTTCAAATTACGTGGTTTGTTTCTGTGGTAATCAGCCTCATCTTGAGACTACCCAGGAGTCCACCAAGGCTCAACATATAAGAACAAAAGATTCTCCCATCACCAAGGAAATCCCAAGAGATTTAGAAGATTTGTTTCAGATACTCGTATTGTTCAGGAAACTGCAAAGGTTTGAGGAGCTCTCTGTCAGGAACCGGCATCTAAGACCAAACAGTAGAAAAAATGATTATCATAGCACCCATACCTAAAGACTTCTGTGTCAGGAACTGAGGACAGAGACCAATAAATGTATTTCTTTTATTATTCGAAACAACTAAACATAATGTGCAATTCCCATTAGTGGGAAAACAGCAAAATCCAAATAAATTCTGTGGTTTAGTTAATAATAATTTAGTTATAAAGTTTATTTCTTAGTATTTATAATTGTTCTATGATTATGCAAAATGTTAACAAAAGGAAGGTGGGTGAATGGTACGTGAGAACTCACTGAACTGTTTGTGCAACTCTTCTATAAGTCTAAAATTATCTCAAAACGAAGAAGTTTTAAAAAATATGATGAGCACATCCTGGAATTCCTAGGACAGGAGCAGTGGAACACTGGGTAAATTCAGCACACACTCACTAGCCATTAGGAAAGCCATTTCAAAAAGTTCAGAGAAAAGACAGACATGATCTCACATCCAGAGTTCCAAAAGAAAAGTGATTCAAGAGAAATAGTGGACTCTGATATAAATAGCGGAATTGTCTGAGAAACTTCTGAATCATCTTCCTGCCTCTTTCTCTCCCCTATAACCAATTGGTTGTCTAATTTTATCAACTCTACCTCCTGTATGTGGCTCCATTCTGACGCCTCCTCTCTATTACTCCACACTGAAATAGTTGGTACTTTCATCTTCCTCTTAACTAATAGTTTCCTCTCCACAAGTTTTCTGAAGCCTGAGACATCCTAAACTGATGACACTAGAGTTATTTTTCTAATCTAACCATTTCCCTCTTTGGTTCAAGAATGTTCAAGTTTATTCCAATTGGAATCAATCCAGATTCCTTAGCATAACATGCAAGATCTCACTCCATTTAGCCACTCCTTAACTTCAGCCTCATTTTGGTTCATTTCCCCTACAAAGTACTCCATACTCCAGCTTCGTGACTAGTTATGAAGCCTAGGATATGTCATCTCCCCTGGTCCCTGTTCATGTTATTCATTCTGCAAAGGATACCATATTATCCTTCTCTATCCTGCAAATTCTTATTGATTCTTGCTCAAATATCATTTCTGTTTCAGACAAATTTCTCTGATTCTTTGCAATCTCTCTACCCCACTCTCCATGCCCTACAAGCATTAACCCTGCCCTCTACTATGCTCCCCAAAAACATTCTGAACACTGTTCATGAGCACAGACTGTGATGCACATGGCCCATGGGATATGGGCTCTGATGAATCTCTTATTAGAGTAGGAATCCATTGATGGGAGGCTCCCTGTCTGATTCACCTATGAATCCCCAGCATTAGGTCAAGACCTGGCTTTCAAGGGTCAGTCACTATCATTGCTCAAGTTTAACTGAATTAAAATATAATCAAATTTGGTTCACCGAGGGATCCTAAACAAATCTGTATGGCTACAAATATTCCTATAGAACTCAAATTTTAAAATGGCACAAAAAGCGAGAAAGAAATAAAAAGCATATGAATGTGGATGGTATAGTGCTATTAGTACAAGTATACTATTAGAAATGCTATTAACCAGAATGATCTAGGCTTGAAAAACAACAAGACAAAAATATTATAGACAACTGAAAGAGCCTATTAGCTATATCAACTTCAAAAAGGATAAGTAAGGAGAAGGCCCACTCTTTGGAAAAAATGGAAATAATGTCAAAGATGAAAAATTATTCAACTTTCCTTTTCCCTACTCTGTTTCTTTCAAGAAGGATGATATTCACACTATAAGGTGCAGAAAAGATCTTAGAAGAAATAAAACCAATTTGCTTTGAAAGAAATTATGTCACTAGATTCAATTATTTTCCAGGATGTGAAAACAACTTGTTGATATGAATCTTTTGCATAAAATCACTGTCAGCAATTCATAAGAAATCATGAAGAATAGAATTATTCAAGAGCTAGAAATGAAAAAGTAATTGCAATTAAAAACAGAATGAAGAAGATAGAAAGGAGAGAGACTCATGTATTTCAGGAGCCATGAGTCTCATTTTAATATTGACATCCTATACCTTTTATATGAAAGCTATAACCAAATAGTCTAAGAATGTGGGGGGGGGAGGGAGGAGGGAGAGGGGCAATGGGTGGAGGGAGGGGGATTGGAGCGACCATTTCTGAGGTTTATCTTACAGGGGTACGAGTGAATCTCTCTAAGAGTAGAATGAGAATGTTTTAAAACAATAACTGAAAAAATGACATGAAGGCTGTGTTGATCAGTTTGATGGAAGTATTTCGGATTGCATGTGAAAACCCCACTGTACCCCAGAAGTGCATTAATGTACATAGTTACCATTCAATAAAAAAAAATATTGACATCCAATTATATTATCTAATAGTTGTTCGACAAGTGACTTGTCAGAGTTTATGAAACTGTGCTGTCCAGTATGGTAACCACTAGTCACATCTCACTATTTGAATTTAAATTACTTAAAATTTTTAAAAGCTTAAAACTCATTTATTTACTTAGTTGTACTAACCACATTTCTACCCTCAAAAGCCACAAATAGCTAGTGGTTACCATATTGGACAGCATAGATCATGGAACATTTTCATCATTGTGGAAAGTTCCATAACACAATGCTGTTAAGGAAAGTAATGATCATTTGCAATGAACATGATTTACTGAGAATGTTACACTGAACTAATAAAGTTTCGATCATTTGATAAAATTGTCATACTGTTGAAGATAGGAACTGCTTAGACTATATTGACTTCAGCAAAGCATCTAACAATGTTTCTTCTGAAACCCTAGTTGACAAAAAAGGAAGAAATATAGATACAATATAACACAATTCAACAAACAACTGTCCCCACAAAGTGTTGATGATTATATTCCCCTAATATAATTTGGGGAAGAATGATCTACTAGCTCATTCCAAAATCATTTCACTACCTTCTCTTGCTCAACATTTTTATCAGTGACTTGCCTGACAAATAAGAAGTCATTAATGTTTCAAATGACCAAATCATTCTGATATTATTTTATAACTGTCTGCAGGTCAATTGTTAAAATATGTCAAAGTCTTTTATAATTTTACTTACTCTTTCACTCACAGTTTCACCTCCTCAGGAAATAATCTTGTATGCTCTTGTAAAGACCTAACTACATATTATTAATAACACAATATTTAGCAAAATGTGAATATCTAACAATAAGAGACCATTAAATAAAGTGTGATACATTTGCATTGATCACCACTGTGTTTCCAGTGGCCAGCACAATGCTATGCACTTTATGAGTGTTTAAAATAATATACCATATTACTAGGCATCTACCCAGAAGAAAAAAAATCATTTTATTATAACGATGTTTGCACTAGATTGTTTATTGCCGCTCAATTCATAATTGCCAAGATATAGAAACAACCCAAGTGCCCATCAACCCATAAATGGATTAATAAATTGTGGTCTATGTATACCATGAAATATTATTCAACCATAAAAAAGATGGAGACTTTACATCTTTTGTATTAATTTCAATGGAATTGAAACATATCCTTCTAAGTAAAGTAGCACAAAAATGGAAAGCAAATATCCAATGTACTCAATACTAATATGAAGCCAGTAGATGATCTAACACATACCCACATAAGAGAAAAACTCAATTCAAGTTGAGGGGGTAGGGGAGGAAGAAAGGGAGAGAGGAGGAGGAAGGAGGATTGGTGTGTTACCACTTAATGAGCACAATGTAAGGATATATGGCATACCTCCTGAAGGCCAGACACAGCTATAATGGGGACTTTACCTAACAAATTCAAATATTGTAACCTAATCATCTATACCCTTATACTAATCTGAAATAAAAATAAATAAGCTAAATAATATATCAAATCAAATTTTAACACTGTGAGGAAAAAAAGCAAACTATTAAAAAGCAAAGCTATATTATATACTAATTTTATAATAAATGCAATGTGCACTAAATTATCAATACAGTAATATATATGTGCAGAGAGAATAAAAATAGGCAGATATATACTAAAATGTTAATATTCATCTTTTGGTAATAATATTTATCTCTTTGATAATGAGTTAGGGACCATCTTTGTTTCTTTTAGTTCATCAATACTTCCTTTTTTTTATTAAATCATAGCTGTGTACATTAATGCAATTATGGGGTACAATGTGCTGGTTTTGTATACAATTTAAAATACTTTCATCAAACTGGTTAACATAGCCTTCACCTCATTTTCTTAGTTACTGTGTGTACTTTCTAAAAGTTTAGTCATAAACAGATCATTCTTTACCTTAAAAACAACATTTTGATCAAGGAACAATAGAAAATATTATATGTTTGATAAAAGAGGAAGAAAGCAGATCTCAATAGCTAAAATGATGGCCCAGAATTTATAAGGAGAAGCCTAAAAGGTATATATGTGGAAAGGCTAGCTTTCAAATTGGAAAAAGTACAGTTTGGAGAGGACTGAGGTAACAGTAAATTTGGTAAGATGTATACAGAGCTGTTTAATGAATTGGGTAGCACAGTCTCTGAAAAAGTGATCATGAACTCAGATTACATTTATAGGAACTCCTAGGAACAACAGGGAGAATGACGGCCCCTCGGCACCAGGGGGCTGATTCCACTTCATCTACTCACTGGTCACCTTGTTTTATACAGTAGCACTTACCCAGAGTGGATAACCAGGAAACTCAATGAACTGAACATTGTACAACATGAAAAATATTGGCAGAATTAGAGATCTTTAGCCCCAAATAGAAAAACTGTAGAAATCTCTGCATCGTTTGTCTTTATGCGCTGGGAGCATTGTTACACAGAAGAAACAATATGCAGTTGATCAGGTCATCAATGCAAAGAAGTTACAGGAGATCAGGTGTCTAGTCAATATAAGAAAAAATAAAGCAAAAAATATACTGAACTCACATGAATGTCTGTAACAGCTTTATTCATAATCTCCCCAATGGGCAGCAACCAAGATGCCCTTTAGTAGATGAACAGATAGATAAATTAAGCACTCTAAACAATGGAATATTGTTTAATGCTAAAAATATGTGAGCTACCAAGCCTTAAAAAAGACATAGAGGAAATCTAAATGCATAGTGTTAGGGGGAGAAATACAGCCATGTGCATGACATTCTAGAAAAAGGAAAACTATGGAGACAGTAAAAATATCAGTGGTTTCCAGAGGGTTAGGAAATGGGAGAAATGAATAGGGGAGCAAAGAGGGTTTTAGGGCAGCGAAACTGTTCTGCATGATACTGTAACGATCAATACCTGTCACTACATACATGCCGAACCCCATAGGATACACAGCACAGTGAAGCCTCACATAAACTATGGGCTTCCATTGATAATGACGTGTCAATGTTGGTTCATCAACTGTAACCAAATGTACTACTCTGGTATTTAAAGTTTATATTTTCATTTTATTTAAGTTAAGAGGAGATGTATTTGTTTTCTCTCAATACCATAAAAGCCGTTTATCTACAAGGAACCCTACAAAATTTGCATCAGGATCCCTGCCTAATGAATAGAGCCAGATGATAAGGAAACTTCTACCATAAGATTTCTGCTTCCAACAATGATGCAGAGCTACAACTTCACTGATATGTTACTGTTGATGGGCTTAGTTTTGGCTTTTGGTTTTGTTATTTAGTGTGGTAAAGTTCTAGCTAGGAAAAGTAAATCTAGAACTAAGATTACTTAGTTCTAGCCAGGGTGAGGAAATAAGAATCCAAATCCCCAGCAAACTTGAGATTAACTGCAAGGACATAGCACTGCTCACAGGGGAGGGCTCCTGACGAGATGTGATGACTATTGCTGGGAGCACTCCCTCCTTTCCTGAGAAATGGGAAAGTTGAAGTTGTGAAGATTCAGGAACAACCAGGAGGCCAAACTCATGGCCCTCCTATGGCAAGTCCTGCAGGGGTCTTTGGCTCTTTGCTTATTGGGGGGGGGGGGGGAGTCTCAACAACAATTCCCTAGTGGAAGGCAGGATTTGCCTAGTACCCAGCTATAGTAAGATCAAGCCATTCAGCAAACTCAGATACACACACAATAGATTACTATCAGGAGGCTCTGTAGGGCTCAGGAGCAGCAGGTTCTCAGAGGGCTTGAAAAGATTTTTTCACTCAGTTTTTCATTAATTCAACAAATATTTACCCAACCTCTTCTGTGTACCTAGTGCCATCCTTTCTAGGTATACAGCAATAAAGAAGTCTTTTTTTTTTTAATGAAGCTTTCATTCTATTGGAGAAATTGAGGAAGAAGAAAAAAGAAGGAACAACCAATAGCTACTGACAAGAGATCCCAAGGTAGACCACCAAAAAGTACTCTTTCCAGAAGATTCCATCCCACCATCCTCCAAGTTTCTAGTTTTCCGAAAGTCTATGTAATTTATGGAAGTCTAAACTGGATTCTTGAGACAAATGACTATTTTCCAGCAGCATTCCAAAAATTCAGGTTATAATTTGGGAGCACCTTTATGAAACACCAGTATTAGTTTCCGAGCTCCAGGCTGTTCGTCTGTACATCTCCATTAACTGGTCTCCTACAAGTAGCAGTGAACATAGTGGAAACTGCATAAGCTTTGGAGCCACCCACACCTGCAAAGGCATTTTGCAAATTGGGTGACCTGGAAGATGTTACTTAATTTGAGTTTAGTCATATGTAAAATGTGGAAAATACCTACCTCGTTATCTGAAGATAAAACAAGATAATGTACAGAATGCTTCTACTAGAATGGCCCTTGGGAAGTGCTTTTGACATAAAGCTATAGTTATTATTATTAGAGCTTATCACTTCCTCCCTAGCCTGCCAAACTCCTTGCAGAGCAAGACCAACAGATGCATGTGGGGCTGTGCAAGCCCCAGGGGAGTGCAAAGATGCTGCAGAAACCACCCTGCAGGGGCCACTGGAACCCATGGAACTGCTATATTCCGATATACCCACGGAAGATCCATATAAATTTTTTTTTGGTTGGGGGGGAAACATAGTCTTACTACATTGCCCTTGATAGAGTACCTTAGCATCACAGCTCACAACAACCTCAAACTCCTGGGCTTAAGCGATTCTCTTGTCTCAGCCTCCCAAATAGCTAAGACAACAGGTGCCGGCCACAATGCTTGGCTATTTTTAATTTTTAGTTGTAGTTGTCATTGTTGTTTGGCAGGCCTGGACTGGGTTTGAACCTGCCAGCTCTGGTGTCTGTGGCTGGAGCCCTAGCCAATGACTAAAGGTGCCTAGCCGATCCATATAAATTTTAATGATACTATTGCCAAATATTGCAAGCTTCTTCCCAAATCTACTGAGAAGTTAGTGGTAGAAGTTAATTTGTAAGCCTTCTATGGACACTGAATTTGTAAAAATACCATGTGCCTCCTCAAAGCAGTGCCACGTTTTGAGCATGTCAAGTAAATTAGTCAGGATTCTCTAGATAGAACCAATTGGACATCAATTGGTACAGATAAGGATATGTAAATGCAGGTATATGAAAGGGAATTTATTAGGGAAATTGGCTCACACAACTGTGGAAGCCGACAAGTCCTATGATAGGCTGTCTGCAAGCTGGAGAACCAGAGAAGCTGGTAGAGTGGCTCAGTCCAAGACGGAAGGTCTGAGAACCAAGGAAATTGATGGTGTAACTTTCAGGTTAAGGCCAAAGGCCCAAGAGCCCCCAGGGAACTGGTGCAACTCCCAGAATCCAAAGGCAAAAGCACTTGGCATGCTGATGTCCAGAGGCAGAAAGAGAAGGGTGTCCTGCTCTGGGGGTGGGAGGGAGAGAAATTATCTGTCTTCTACCTTTTTATTCTATCTGGGCCCCCAGCTAATTGGATGACACCCACCCACATTAATGGTAGATCTTCCCTGCTCAGTCCACTGACTACACACCAATCTCCTCTGAAAACATTCTCATGGATATACCCAGAAACAATACTTCACAGCCATCTAGACATCCTCAACCTGTTGACACTGACCATAAACCATCACAGCTGGGATTAATCTAAAAGTGCCCAGAAGAATCCCCTGGTGCTCAGCCAGTATCCAGGGCCATGGGCAGGCAGCTTCCCATCCTGCTCTGGCCATCTTGTGTGGGCATGAGGTGAGCATTCATCTTATCCTGGCTACACAACTAAATGTGTAGAAGAGGAAGTGAGTGAAAAGAGAAAGAAAGTGAACTAAAACTTGTCAAGGCTTTGGTCCTTTGAAGACACCCAAGACCCAGGAGGCTTCCCCAGTGCCTCTGTCACCACCACCAGACCAGCGGCTGTGGGAGTCTAGAGAGAAGGAAGACTAGGACATGTGGGAACCATTGGTGGCTCTTGGGACTCTGGGATGGGCCTGCTGGGACATTCTGACATGTTTCCCAGCAGCCATTCAAATGTCCTTTAGTATTAGGGACATTTGAATGACTGGCTGCTGGGAAACAGAGAGAGCAGGTTACCTTTCTAGACACACATCATAAAGGTCAGGAGAGTTCTGTTGAGGATAAAATAGAGGAGAAATGAAGTAAGGAGGAAGCTAAAAAGCAGGTAGAAAAGACTCAACTTAAATCAAGGGGTCAAAGAGGGTGTTCTCAGGAAAATGCTTAAAGGAAACTCAGGCTCCCTTCCAGGGGGGCAGGAAGAATCGCCAGATGAGTCTACTCAGTGACAGGGAGTTGACAGACCACAGCCATTTTAGAATTTTGTACAAAACTCACAGCAAAGCCATCACTCATGCCTTTGGCGTATATACAGGTGAGAATGAGGTCCAGAAATCTACAACCCTGTCCACAGAAGTAAGATCTGGGGATGAAGAAACGTCTCTCTGCCCCAAGACAAAGCCTTCAAGCTCAGTCAGCCACACATACTTCAGTGTCTCAGCCCCAGCTAAGGGAAGATGAGCAGAGCAGGCTGCCCATCACGCTTGTCAGAGGGAAGCAGGAAAATGGTGTCTGGAGTCCAGCGCCCCACACCCTGACCTGAGGAGATGCAAGGGAGAAAAGCAGCCTGATGTTTTTTCATTCTAGCTAGGTGGAGTCAACAGTGGCTGTGGGAGTCTGCAGAGAAGGAAGACGAGGACATGTGGGAACCGTTGGTGGCTCTTGGGACTCTGGATGGGCCTGCTGTGACATTCTGACATGCTTGATTATGTTTTAGAAACTGAGGTACAAGCTGCCTGAAGGTCCATTTTTATGTGCCTGAGAAGCCTATAAGGAGAAAACTCAAGTTTGAGAAGGAATAATAAGATTGACTAATAACGAAGACTTAATTTTAGGAGGGGGTGGACAGGAGACTATGAGTCAAACTGGGAGCTATTAACTCTGATGGTCACTGGTTTGAGTCCCAGAGAGAGAAGGGAAGAGGCTTTAAATAAATTCTAGAAAGGGTGTTTAAAAACTCAGAAAGACTTCAGTAAAACTTTGAGGACTTGCCCCCAGAGTGTAGCACAGCAAGAAAGGAAGTTTTCCTCCCTGCTTCAATCTACCTGCCTCAAGGATTCCAGGCTCCATCAGTGCCTGCAGGACATGGGAGGACCAGCAGTGCTGCTCCATGCTAGGTAAGTGGTTTGTGAGCACCTTTTAGATAATCCCTGCCAGCAAATAAATATTCGCAGGCACCTCATAAGAGCATGAGGCTCCAGAGCCAACGTAATCAGTGTTGTTCCTGTCACAATGAGACCGTATCATGTTTTTGTTAATCATGTGGGCTTGGGTATCAAAAGGCCTGTGTTAAAATTCAGGTCCCACACTAACTGGCTGTGTGACCTTGTGTAATTGATTCACTATTGTCTCAGTATTTACATCCATAAAATGGGAATAATCAGGGTCGGCGCCTGTAGCTCAAATGGCTAAGGTGCCAGCCACATACACCAGAGCTGGCAGGTTCAAATCCAGCCCCGGCCTGCCAAACAACAACGATAACTACAACCAAATAGCCGGGCATTGTGGCAGGCACATGTAGTCCCAGCCACTTGGGAGGCGGAGGCAAAAAAATAGCTTAAGGCCAGGAGTTAGAGGATGCTGTGAGCTGTGATGCCATAGCACTCTATCCAGGATGACAGCTTGAGGCTCTGTCTCAAAAAAAAAAAAAAAAAAATTGGGAATAATCACAGGACTTAACTCAGACCTGAAAAAAAAAACCCACCAACTAAATAATAAAGATACATACGTGCGTTAGCTAAAGCTACATAATAAAAAGATTAAAGGTCCTCAAAGAGAAGTGGGATCCTGCTTTGATGTGCCATCTGGCTAGTGAGGATGATACAGAGAAAACTAATTGATATCAATGTTAGCTTTTTTATATTCCCAGTGCACAGTAGTGATGGAGCTAAGCATACTGTAGGTCTCCCCCATATGGCTGGTGGACAGAGGCCTATCAGAAGGTGAGATAAGAGAAAAGAAGCAAACAAACCAGCTCCAGTTCTGCTTTCCTGCCTCAGTAACACCCTATGAAACCAACTCATTGGACTAACTTAAACATGGAACCCTAGAGAATGAAAGGCAAGCTGAAGAAGGTAATTAGATGACATCAAAAAAGAAGGAAGGGCGGCCTGTGGCTCAGTGAGTAGGGCGCCGGCCCCATATACCGAGGGTGGTGGGTTCGAACCTGGCCCCCACCAAACTGCAACAACAAAAAAATAAATAAATAAAAGAAGGAAGAGGAGGAAAAGGACAAAGGAGAAAAAAAAGAAGAAATAATAATTAGTACAAGTGCTAATCAAACATCTTCATGCATCTTAAATGCACTGTACCATTTAGGAATGCTTCAGCAATGGCTAATGCAAGTCACCCTACAAAGTAAATATATTAATGAATTGAATGATGCGTGTACGTTACCACACAAGCAATTTTCCCACAATGATCAACACTAATCAGAAATTGTGGACTGGTAAAGTTGGGTTACAGTTTGGCAAGCATAAAATGATACTTCTTTAAACGTGAAATGTAGGCAACATTATTTAAATTTTCAAAGAAAGAAATCTTAAAAATGCGAAGCTTAATTTGCCTTACTTTTGGAAGATGTGATATTAGTAATTCAGGCTCAGGAATATGGAAGAGATGGGATAATGAGGAGATGTAAATTCTCACTGCATTTTAATGTAGAGTTGAGTTTCATGCACATTGCCCAATGGATCAGAACGCAAAATTCAAATCAAATGCTGTCACAAAGTGATTGGGAAGAGATTTGCAACTAAATACTGGATAACCAAATCAGACCTTCTCTCAGCCTGTCCTTGTAGCTACCCTAATTAGACCTCCATCCTCCACCTCCTCCACAAAGTGTGTGTGTGGTGGTGGGAGGGGGGGTTACAGAACACCTCCACCTACCACCACCAAAATAGATACTACTACAAGTTACCTTGCCCCTAATGGCAGCTCTGTTTCCTCAGACTCAGAGACCTAAAGCCTGAATCAACTTTGACTCCTCCCTCAGCCTTCTCTTCACCTTCTTCTCAACATCCAGTTAGTAGCCTAATCCTTCTGTCTCAGTGTTTTTTGCATGCATCTCCTATTTTCTCTCATAATCTTTCACCTGGATCATTTTTCTTTCTATTATAAACTTATTTATTTTTTTATTGAGTGGTGCCTATGTACATTAATGCAATTCTGAGGTACAGTGTGGTGTTTTCACATACAATTTGAACCATTTCCAACAAACTGGTTAACATAGCCTTCATGTCATTTTCTTAGTTATTGTGTTAAAACGTTCATAATGCCCACCTGAGTGTACCTGGCTCCTAGTCCATCCTCCACATAACTCTTACTATGCATTGCAAACAGAGTGATCTAAAACTCTAGCCTTTTAAAGGAACAGGTGCATTTCCTTACCGTCATATAGCAGAAAGTGGAGCAGCTACTGATTGATCTAAAAAGTAAAATGTCTTGACTTGCTCAGCGTGACCCTTAAAGATCCACAAATAGTTCACATCTCTTTAACACCCTACTCTAAATCTTACCCAGTTCAGTGTTCTTCATGTTCCTGCATCTCTTTGTATAAACTTATGAAATCCCAGCAAGGAGCCAGCTCAGGATGAGTAATGGTATAGTGACACATACAAGAACAAGTTGTCTCTGAGTGAAAGGGAACAGTATGCTTCAACTCAGGAAACCAGAAGCAGTAATCACCATAACAGCCAAAGGCAGTCTTGAAGCATCACGTTTGCCAAGTACCAAAACATTTCCTCACGTTATGACTGAATTAAAATAGTGACTATCCTCTGAGTAGACTCCAGTGTCTGAAGTGTGCTGCCTTCTCAGAGATCCTTAAACAAGGTTATTTTTGAGATATACTATTTAAACATTCCTTTGGGGCAGGTATTTCCTGAGCTGCTATTTCACTGTGTGAGAGTGCTAACTGCCCACTGTGTGGTGGCGGGTGGGGATCTGTCAATTCACAATTTTTTCCAGCTCTGGGACATAGTTGTGACACATACTGCTACCTTACAAACCAGTATCAATTGTTCTTCTTTCTTATTAAAATAATTCACATTTTAGAGGAATCATTAATGTTTATAGATAATACTTATATTTCTCAGATTTCCACACAGATAGCAATAGTCATGTGATACACAGTTCTGGTTCATAAAATGTAAGCAAAGTCACTGGGTAGGACAAAGTGTATAACAGTACATAAAATGCATAATGTTAATGTTTAAAAGTAGTAAATCAAACTGGGTATATGGCCCTACTCCTTAAGTATGGGCTATATGTAATTACTTTCTTCCAAAGAGTAAAGTATGGAAAAGAAGAGAAAAACTAACTTTTTTTTTTAATTCAGGGAACTTTATTGATGTTACATGACAAGGTGGGGCTCCCTAGGCCCCTCCTGCTCTTTAGGGGGTCTGAGTGGAAACTGTGTTGAGGGGAGATTCTCAGTGAGGTGGAGGACTGAGGAGGCAGGGGCACCCTA
The DNA here is from genome assembly GCA_963574575.1 of Galagoides demidoff. Classification (NCBI taxonomy): domain Eukaryota; kingdom Metazoa; phylum Chordata; class Mammalia; order Primates; family Galagidae; genus Galagoides; species Galagoides demidoff. The sequence goes on from CAUYQV010089448.1 coordinate 19,278, forward strand.
GCAGCTAAGCGCCTTTCTCTTCCTCTTGTGCTCTGGCTGGGGCTGGTGGTCTGGGGGTTCTTACTCCTTGGAGGCCATGTGGGCCATAAGATCCACCACCCTGTTGCTATAGCCAAATTCATTATAATACCAGGCAATGAGTTTGACAAAGTGGTCATTGAGGGCAATGCCAGCCCCCGCATCAAAGGTGGAAGAATGGCTGTCACTGCTGAAGTCAGAGGAGACAACCTGGTACTCGGTGTAACCCAGGATGCCCTTGAGGGGGCCTTCTGATGCCTGCTTCACCACCTTCTTTATATCATCGTATTTGGCAGCCTTCTCCAGATGGCAGATAAGATCCATGACTGACACGTTGGCAGTGGGGACACGGAAAGCCATGCTAGTAAGCTTCCCATTAAGCTCAGGGATGACCTTGCCCATAGCCTTGGCTGGACCAGTTGAGGCAAGGATAATGTTCTGGAGAGCCCTGCAACCATCACGCCACAACTTCCCAGAGGGGCCATCCACAGTCTTCTGGGT
>CAUYQV010089452.1:0-17801 GCA_963574575.1 Galagoides demidoff
AGAGACAGTCAGCAGCCCCGGTGTGAGGGTGAGTTACCTTTTATAGGCTTTGTGTAAGCATATTACAGAAGCGAAAGTGGCTGGTTAAGGGGGGTTACAACTCAGGTAGTCATAGATACAACAATGGAACGATAATTAGTCCAGTTTCAGTTGACAATGGATACATTTTATATCACAATGGTTATGGTTATCCCACAGTAATTAATCAAGTCTCAGTGAGTTTTCCATCATTGTTCATCTACTGAGAACTTGGGGGTTTTGTGAAACTTGGGACTTTTTTCCTTGTACCTGAAGCTTGTTCTTGGCAACTCTAGGAGGAAGAAGGGGGCCTGGGAATGTGTTCTCGGCCACCGGGGGGCGGGGGGAGGAGGGACTTGCCTTGTTCCTGGAGTCGACTCTGGGGGGAGAAGGGAGGAGAAGGGAAATGGGCTGGAGAGGGTGGGGGGAACAGGTGAGGGCTGGGGAACAGGAGTGGGCAGGGGAAAGAGGGCTGGGTTACAACAAAATGACTTCTTGTGAAATTCCTAGATAAATGCTTATGATTGTCCTGACTATTGCTTCATTTACAGGGATTAACTTGGGTCTGATTAAAGATTGTTTAGGGAATGTGGTTATTTATTATTACCAGCTTCACCCCAGGAATGAGCAGTGAGGAGAGTAATGAAGTTGGCAGATAGTAGGGCCAGAGCAAGGCTATGTCACCAAGAGAGCTGCCATAGGGTTAGTGAGAAACCAGAACAGAGTCAAGTTAGATGATTGTCTGGTGACTCGCTGAACCTCCAGCTGAGACGAAATGCACCACTCAGACAGAAAGGCACGAGGAGACACAGGGTGGCTTCGGTGCATTCACTTGGCTTGTTTCATTTTCTAACCCTAAGCATGTTCCTCAAATCTATTCTTTTTTAATTAAATCATAGCTGTGTACATTAATGCAGTCATGAGGTACAATGTGCTGGTTTTATATACAATTTGAAATATTTTCATCAAACTGGTCAACATAGCCTTTATGGCATTTTCTTAGTTATTGTGTTAAGACATTTATATTCTATACCTAGTAAATTTCACATGTGCCCTTGTAATATGCACGGTAGGTGTGGTCCCACCAATCACCCTCCCTCCACCCATCCTCACCTCTCCCTTCCCCTCTGTCTCCCCTTTCCCCATGTTCTTGTCCATAATTGGGCTACAGCTTTCATATGAAAGCTATAAATTGGTTTCATAGTAGGGCTGAGTACATTGGATACTTTTTCTTCCATTCTTGAGATACTTTACTAAGAAGAATATGTTCCAGCTCCATCCATGTAAACATGTAAGAGGTAAAGTCTCCATCTTTCTTTAAGGCTGCATAATATTCCATTCTTCAACTCTCTTCTTACTCCCAGTGGTTGTTTAATGTAAATTTTGGCTGACCATATTGGCCTATTAATTGAGATTTAGGTGGAGAGGGTATAAATAGTTCTTACGTTGAAGACTGATTTAGTTTATCTTTCCTTTTTTAATGAATGTTTTGGGGTGCCTTTTTGGCTACTGTTTGTCATGCTAGACTATGGAAGGTCAGTCAGTGCAAAGATCGCTGCCTTTGTCCTGGTAGTAAAAATATCACCTGTGGTTCCTATAGGACTCCAACCCTGGGATCCAGGCCGAAGAGTGGTCTTTCTGGTGGTGAGAGGTGGGTTATCAGCTTCCAAGTGCTATTTATATTCTAGAATTGGCACATTTGGGTGGGGGTTTCTTCCATTGATGGGGTCTTTTGGCTATAATGTAGAAATCTTTATCTGCATTTTACATTTACCCTTTTGATTCTTAGAAGATAACTGGGCTGTCCTGGCTTAGTCATTTAATCACAACTCTGGGAAAAATGGAAGGTGGGAGAATCATAGACAGCATCCTCAGGTGGCTTTGAACCAGAAGTTCCTGGTTCTCATCAGCCATAAATTCAAAAATCACACTCTGCCCACCAATTTTTGTTCCAAAATTCTACAAGATACAGCCTTCAAAATCCTACTATTCTTTAATCTCCTCTCTTCAGTGAAACTTTCCTCATTACTCTAGACTAAATCATTTGATGCCCAATCCCTCAGCCAATGGCTGGATGGTTCCTTTTATTTTCTTGATCTATTTGACTTTGCATCTCCACCTTTAAACTGGGAGTCCCCAGTGGCAAAGAGGATGCCAGGAATCCTTGCATTCCCCACTATTATACATAGTAGTGTTTCTTTCTTTTTTTTTTTTTTTTTGGAGATGGAGCCTCAAGCTATCCCCGTGGGTAGAGTGCCATGGCATCACAGCTCATAGCAACCTCCAATTCCTGGGCTCAAGCGAGTCTCCTGCCTCCGCCTCCCAAGGAACTGGGACCACAGGCGCCCGCCACAACGCCCAGCCATTTTTTGGTTGCAGCCATCATTGTTGTTTGGCGGGCCCGGGCTGGGGATTCAAACCCGCCACCTTAGATGTACGTGGCTGGCACCTTAGCCGATTGAGCCACAGGTGCCGAGCCGGATTTGAAAATTTTTAAGGGTATTTTCGTTTGTCACAGTGACCAGGGCTCTCTGATCTTTAGTAGACCAGCTTCGGTGTTTGGGGTAGTCCTTTATAAGAGAGAATTGTTCCATGTCCTCTACAACCTTCTAATGTTCAAACTAGTTATTTACACAAGTGGGAAACCACTTATAGTTAGCTGAGCTGGGCACCCTAACTCTGTTATATATGTAAACACATAATATTATGTTCACATTTTAGTGTATACACTGAATTTTCCAGGAATGCTAATAAAGTATAAATCAAGGAAAGAGTTTCCCTGTATAAGGTAATTCTCCACTGCAGAAGATCATGTCTCTAAAGAAGACACACCTTCATCAGTCCACATTTAAGAGCAGTCCCAGTTCACAGTAATCATTTCATTGTGCTTTCTTGTGATCCTGGCCAAGCACATATGTGTGGAAATGCCAATTTTTTGGCTGGGCATGGTGACTCAAGAACTCTGGGAAGCCAAGGCAGGTGAGCTTATGAGTTCTAGACCAGCTTGAGCAAGAACAAGACCATGTCTCTCTCTCTCTTTTTTTTATTTTTTTAGAGATAAAATGAGTCTTATTTTATCACCCTCGGTAGAGTGCTATGACGTCACAGCTCACAGCAGCCTCCAACTCCTGAGCTTAGGCAATTCTCTTGTCTTAGCCTCCCCAGTAGTTGGGACTACAGGTGCCTGTCAGAACGCCTGGCTATTTTTTTGTTGCAGTTTGGCCGGGCCGGGTTCAAACCCACCACCCACAGTATATGGGGCCAGCACCCTACTCACTAAGCCACAGGCCATGTCTTTTAAAATAGCCAAGCATGGTGAGCACCTGTAGTCTCAGCTACTTGGGAGGCTGAGGCAAGAGGATCTCTTGAGCCCAAGAATTTGAGGTTGCTGTGAGCTTATAATGCCACAACAGCACTCTACTGAGGGCAACGAAGCTAGACTCTGTCTAAAAAAAAAAAAAAAAAAGAAAAAGAAAGAAAAGAAAAAGAAGTGCAGATTTCTTCAACAAAACTACTTTCATCTTTCATCATTATCTTCCCCTTGATTTTTAAAAAGTATGTAAGTGGGTAAGGATCTTTCTTTTTAATTTTGTTCATTTAACAAATATTGACTGTGTACATAAACCTGGCATTGGAGCTGTTCAGAGGGCATCATCAAACGTTTGTTGTTAAAAGGGCATGTTGGATTTGGTTGGGTTGGAGTCTGCTGGTGGGCAGACCTGGGTTCCTAATTCCACCACCATCTGTTATGACCTTACCTCTCTGAGCCTTGGTTCCCGGTAGGAATGTGTGGATCCCAAGAGATGGTGCAGATACAGAGCCAGCCTCCCGCAGTGCTTCCTGGGTAGTAGTTAACATTATTATTGTGCTAACAGATTCCTTCAGGGCACAGGTATGACACCCTTTTATTTTTATTAAATGATTCTTTAAACTCTAGCCTAGTTACATCTTTCTTTGGAAGCTCCTCCTGCCCCCCCCCCCCACGTGTAAGTTTTCCAAAATCTGCAGTATTTTATTTAGTCTGAAAGAAGAGGGATGGAGGCGTCCTGGTTTCTAAGGGTGGCCACCCACGGCAGGTCGTCTGGGGGCCAATGCTGTTGGGACTTCTCACTGACACGAGATGGCGCTGTTGAGGTTTAGCACGTTCTGGAGTGTCAGGAGCCCTGGAAGAAGTTGGGGAGCTTTCCCCTTGTGCGCTCGCCTCCTACGCGGCCACTGCCCTTGGAAGCTGGGTCAGGAAGCCAAAGCCAAAGAAGAGTTCGGTATAACTGGCTAAAAATTAGCTTTCCGCATTCCTCCCTCCCTCTTTCTCTCCTTCCCTCCATCTCTAAAAAAAAAGAAAAATTAGCTTTAATTTGCTTTCCCTACATGCAGATAAAAATTAAACCAGCAGGTCTGGCCCCTGCGCTTCGCATCACCTACTTGACATCAACCGCTAGATCTGAAACTGAGCCGACGCGCAGCTTCGTTTGCATCCCCAGCCTCCGCAGCGGCCTCCCATCCCTATCTGTGCCGTCACTATTCCCCTAGTTGTTCAGCCCGGAGAGCGGGAAGTGTCCCTGATTACCTCCCTTGTCCTCAGGCCCCACATCTAACCCATCTCCACTCGCTCACGCGTCCACCTCCCAGTGTGCCCAGTTGGGTCACTGCTCTCTGCTGCAAAGAACACTGCTCACAGCCAAGCCACCACCTTTGCTTGCCCAACGGTATCCATTCCTGCTACCAATAGTCTCCTCTCCAGGGGCACCCAGAGCATCCTTGGTGTCTATGGGGAGTGTTGCCCTCAGGCTGTCAGCCCCTGGGGGCATCGCATGGGCTGAAAAGTCATGTCCGCTTCCTCAGGCAGCTGCATGGAAGACAAATCTGAAGAGTCATCCCAGCTGCAGTACTCCCTGCAGAGACGGGTGGCTGCCTCTCCCCTAACCAGTCCTGATTCTTTCCCTTCTTCATTCTGAGCACCCCCAAGCCAGACCTCCTGCCTGCTAATGCATCTTACAGTCTGTGTCCTGGGGAGCCCACCCCATGACTGAGATGGCACACCTTGATAGAGTCAAATGGAGAGACCGGCCCAAATAGAATGTCCCATCCAGGAAAAAGGGAATGTGCCAGCCCCTACCCTTTCGACCTTTTAAAATCCCCATCCACCTTAACACACATGCTGACTTCCTTCTCGAATTCAGCTCACCCGCATCAGGGCGGGAATAAAGGCCCATGCTGCCCAGACAGAACCTGGACTCCGTTTCACATTTTGGAATAATATTTTACTTTCGGTCTTTGACCACTCCCTATGATCTGGAAATAAAATTCACACTCCACACCGTGGCCAGTGAGGCTGGGCATGATCTGTGATCTGCACCCTGCCCTCCTTCGGGAATTCATCTCATGCCTCTCACTGCCCCTCAGAGTTGAAAGCACATGCAGTGAGAATAGGATAGAGTCTGTCAGGCTGGGGCAGACAGGACACAGCTGGTCTGGTCAGTTTAGGTCCTGCCTGACCTTCATCCTCTATCTCCCATTCTTAGTGTCGTGCCATCGGTAGCGTGGCGTGGCATCACAGCTCACAGCAACCTCAAACTCTTGGGCTCAAGCGATCCTCTTGCCCTTAGCCTCCCAAATAGTTGGGACTACAGGCACCTGCCACAACACCTGGCTATTTCTTTGTTCTGATTGTCATTGTTGTTTGGCAGACCTGGGCCAAACCCATTGTTTGGGTTTGAATCCGTCAGCTCTGGTGTATGTGGCTGGTGCCCTAGCCACTGAGCTACAGGCACCAAGCCAGGAGATTAACTCTCGAATTGGAATGTTGTTTTGGGTCATGGGTTATACTGATTATTGTTTACTATGGGTCATGGGTTCTGCCAGTTACTGTTTAACATAAGGGTTAAGGTGGTCTTCACTTTGAACTTAAAAATATAAAACAGTAATTTCAGAAATGGAAGAACAGAACAGTCTTGGAGAGGGTCCTCTCACTGTTCTTGGGAATCCTGGCCTTCTTATGAATATAGTTTGGTGGAACTATCCCTGTCTCTGTGCATTGGCTGACAGTGACAGGTGGCCGGACCCTCTTTGTCTGGTAACACAGTCACCCCTTCTGACCATAGGCTCAGCGCCGCTTTCCCTTCCTGGGGTCTTGCATTGGTGGTTCCCTCTGGTCCGTAGGGGTCAGGCTCCTCCTTAGTGGTCCAGTCTGGGTCTAAGTGCCATAAGATCACCCCTTCTAAAGGAGCTCCCTCTGTCTCAGTCCACTTTATGGCTTTGAGTGCTCCTCACCCCCTTTTGCCATTTTGCTTATTTCCTACTGGACTGTAAATTTCTGAGGCAGGGCCCTTGACTGACTTGGTCTGCTCAGTGTCTGTCCCCAGCTCAGAGTCCTAACATACCCTCTGGGCTATTTTCTCGGTCAGATGCCAGAAGCCTCTGAGCTTTCCAGAGGCTGTGAAAATGTTGGAGACTAAAAAAATATTTTATTGACTCCAAAAGAAAAAAGAAGTTGCCATGTATTTAATAAAATGTCTCTGATATAAACTTATTTAATTGACTTTACTATTCAATATAGTAATTTATAAGGATTTTGGTACAACTGAGAAGGCTTTTCAGGTGAGAACTTCTTAACTCAAGCCAATCTGGAGATTAGTGCATGATATAGATTTAAAGAATACAGCTAATTAAAAAAAAAATACAGCTAATTGCCAGGTATGGTGGCTCATGCCTGTAATCCTGGCATTCTGGGAGGCTGAGGTAGGTGGATCCCTTGAGCTCAGGAGTTCAAAACCAGCCTGAGCAAAAGTGAAACCCTGTTTACTAAAAAAATAGGAAAAAAAAAAAACAACCTAGCAGGGTATGGTGGCACACGTCTCTAGTTCTAGCTACTTGGGAGGCTGAGGCAAGAGGATCACTTGAGCCCAAGGAGTTTGAGGTTGCTGTGAGCTGTGACATCGTGGCCACTATAAGAAAAAAAACCTATAGTAACATATTACTTAATGTGAGACATAGGTGTATTTGATCGGGTGTGATAAGATTGGGATCATCAGCTTGGCATCTGTGGCTTAAGTGGCTAAGGTGCCAGCCACATACACCTAAGGTGGTGGGTTCAAATCCAGCCCGGGCCCGCCAAAACAACAATGACAGCTGCAACCAAAAAAAATAGCCAGGCGTTGTGGTGGGCATCTATGGTCCCTGCTACTTGGAAGGCAGAGGCAGGAGACTCGCTTGAGCCCAGGAGTTGGAGGTTGCTGTGAGCTGTGATGCCATAGCACTCTACCCAGGGGGATAGCTTGAGGCTGTTTCAAAAAAAAAAAAAAGATTGGGATCAACAGCTTAAGGGAACTTAGGCCAATTAGGGTCAAAAAGTGGCCTTGCATTGTCCTTAGTTGGCTTTCCTTAATATTTGGTGAGTGAGGCTCGGCGCCTGTGGCTCAATCGGCTAAGGCGCCAGCCACATACACCTAAGGTGGCGAGTTCGAATCCGCAGCCCGGGCCTGCCAAACAACAATGATGGCTGCAACCAAAAAATGGCCGGGTGCTGTGGCGGGCGCCTGTGGTCCCAGCTACTTGGGAGGCGGAGGCAGGAGACTTGCTTGAGCCCAGGAGTTGGAGGTTGCTGTGAGCTGTGATGCCATAGCACTCTGCCCAGGGGGATAGCTTGAGGCTCTGTCTCCAAAAAAAAAAAAAAAAAAAAAAAAAGCCATTGTTGTTAATGTTGAATGCTGTATATACTCAGGCAAAAAAATGATGACTGAGGCCGACAGGTCACTCCTGTAATCCCAGCACTCTGAGAAGATCACTTGAGGCCAGGAGTTTGAGACCAGCCAGGACAACATAGTGAAACGCCACTATAGGGTTTGGTTGTGGTGGTGTGTGCCTGTAGTCCCAGCTACTAGGCAGGTGGAGGTGGGAAGATTGCGTGAGCCCAGGAGATGGGAGTTGCAGCAAGCTATGAAGACACCACTACACTCTAGCCAGGGCAACAGAGAAAGACCCTGTCTATAAAAAAATAATAATAATTAAGAAGAGATTGAAAAATCTCTTTTGGGTTTAATAAGAATGTTATTAGTTGCCTTTGCCAGAACCTTTTGGTGACATGGTGGGACAGGGGACCCTAATGGAAATAGAAGGGTAAACAGAAGCATCTGGAAGATGTAAGATGCTCGCCAGCGCTGCTGCTCTTTGCCACTGGACTGAAGGTCCATGCATAAAACTAAACACACGCAAAAGTGTAAGAGTTAGAAAGAAAAAAAGTGGCCTTGCTTAACAGATGATATGATTTGTGAGTTTTATCAGAAAAATCCAAGAGAATGTACAAACTAGTGAGTTGAAGACTATGTAAAAACTGTGTTTGATTTTTGTTCTAAGTGCTTGACACATACGATCTTATTTAAACCTCTTAATTAGCTATGATTAAGTATGATTATCATCCTATTATACTGATGAGGACATTGTGACCCAGAGAGGTTGAGTAACTAGTGCAGTTGTACAGCCATGTGGGGTCAAGAATTTGAGCCCAAGTAATTTGGCTGCTCTTAACAGCTCTTCTACACTATCTTCAAAGGAAGAGACAGAGATATTAATAGGAATTATAAGGGACCCGGGATATAAGGAGGATTTTGTTTGTTTTTAAATTCAAAGATAGGAGAATAAACAATGGAACTTAGTTCTGGAGGAGACAAAAAGAAGTAAGTTTAGAAGAAACTGAGAGGACTTCAGCCTTGGTCAGGAGAAATGACTCCTTACCCTCATGGGTTGTCATACCTGAAACAAACAACAGAGTTTGGAGCAGACATTTCTGGTGTGTTTTAATCCTGTTGACAAGTGCCCTCTGAGTATGTGTTATAGGCAATGCTGCATTAGGAGTTGTTCCTTTAATTTTTGTGACATGTGACACAGTTTCTCTGGCCAGAGGCTTCTCTTAGGTCAACATACATTTCTCACTTAGTTCATCCACGCGGTGCCTTTAGAGAGAGTTTACCATGGGGAAGTTTGGTCAGGGACACATGTATGACATTTTTGAGTCATTCTATTTAGTTGGCTTTAGGACAAAGCCTCTCAGCTGATAAATAAAAAGTACCCAGCTAACATCTTCTTAAGGTATCTCAAAATAGCACAGGGCTGCTCAAGTTTTAGGATATATAAACAGAAAATATAAAACAGTATGCATTTATAAAATTAAGATCAACACTGTTTAGTTGGCAGTCCAAAGAAAAATATAGTCAGGTACCAAATTCTGCTAACAGAAAGATGCACATAATTGCACGTCACTGACAAATCTAAAAAAGCCTCCAAGTTTTGTAGCTTCTGTAGTACCCTAACAACATTAGTAGGGTATCATAATCAACAGACATTTTTTGGACGAGAAAATCAAATATTCTTTGAGAAGTAAAACACATTTTGATGCCTTTAAACAAACGCTGGAAGAATTTGGCAAAAGACATTTTAGCAAATGCCAATGTAGCAGTCAGCCAGCCAGGATACTGCATGCTTGGCTCAGAGCCAGTCAGGCCCAGGCAGAGTCTGCACGGGTGCTTCTTCACACCACCAGGGTGACACTTTGGAGAATGCTCCTGATGTGTAAGTGTTCAAAATTTGAGCTCAGACCAGGCCTAAGTGGTATACAACTTGTTCCAAGGTTGATTTAGTTGCTTACGGGTCTATATGGCCTTTCTTAGTATGGCATGGCAAGACAACAAAAATTTAAAAAAAAAAATACAGTGTTTTCTCAGTATGTGCATCATACTTTGTAACTTAGCCAGCCCTGGAAAAATCAGCTGTGACAGCATGGTTGCAGGCTTTGTGGGGCTTAAAGTCTACAACCTGCTACATGTGCTACATTAGAAACTCTAGAGAGAACAAGGTCTTAAGAAAATATGGAAATGGAAAGAACAGGATTCTAATAAGGATTAATAGTATTCTGATAGACCAACAGAAATTCTAGGAACAAGCAACATTTGTTATTACAGGGAGTCAGCTTTAGAAACTGTGGTGACTAAAAGAAGGGGACAGACCTACAAGGGAACAGGGTTGAAGTTTTCTAACCTGGGGTAGAGGGAAAACAGTTATAATCACCCATTTGCTAGCTCAGGGCTACAGTGAACCTGATAAAGAACTCGTCCGTATTTGACAAGGGAGTCTTAAATCCGCTCCTGAGAGTCAGACTGTCCCAAAGCCTGGAAAAAGAGCTAAATCTGAAATTTGCTTAAGTTGCTGAGGATTGAATATGGAGATTGAGGCAGGGAGCTAGGCAAGCCCTATATCTCCCTGCTCCAAATAATGCTAAGTAAGGGGGAAATATTTCCTAAAATAGATGGGCACGTAAACCCATTAACTCCCAAAGGAGTATGAAAGGAAACATTGCTTTCTTTCTGTAATCCCTTACTATGAAATTAACTGACGCAGAAACAGGCACAATGCAGGTGGCCAATGACAGTAATGTAACTCAGTTTTCTCAGCCGTTACAAGTCTGTGAACCCGAGTATGGGCCTAGTGGGCCTTTGAGGGAAACACAGTCATTATTTGGTCTGGATTACAAACCATACAAATAAGAAGTCAAATAATGCTAACTAGAATGCCTGATAAAATAATCTTGCTGAAAAAGGAGGATTGAATGAACAATAGTCATCCCCAGATGATCAGTGAGCTTTTACGTTTCTATTATGATAAATTATGTCACTGTACTTTTCAAGTAGACAAGATTCAATTAGATACCTGCCTGAAAAGCATATTTTTCATTGACTTTTGATTATCAAAATTGAGATCTTTTTTATGCCCAGACTGTTGTCAAGGAAACAATAGCAATAGTTTCAACTCTGTAGCATGGCTAAATTGCAGAACCCTGAGTGACCAGGCGAATTCCTGGAATTTTTCTGATGACCATTATTAGATGTGGTATGTCTGTGGCCTATTGTGTTTTCCTGTGTTATAAGTACTTCATGGGAAGATTTATACTCTACGATGTCAAGGGTGTCCAACCTTTTGCCTTCTCTGGACCACATTGGAAGAAGAGTTGTCTTGGGCCGCACATTAAATACACAAACACTAACAAAAGCTGATTAACAACAACAACAACAAAAAGGTCTGTGCATGATTTTTGTGATATCCTCTACCACAGATAAGCATAAAAATCCTAATTATGCAGCAGCCCTTCCAGTCTTTTAAAATCTTTGAATTTAAAAGGTCCCAAGTTTGCAATAACTAATATAGAAAATGTATGTATCTAAGTAAGGCATATCTAAGAAGACATACTTTTTTGTTTTGTCCTTACAACACAATCCTTCATACCCATTGAATTTGGCAGCATGTTTTTGCACACAATGCCTTTTCTTTCTTTCTTTGTTTTTTTTTTTGAGACAGAGTCTCATTCTGTAACTCTGTGTAGAGCGCCATAATGTCACAGCTCACAACAATCTCTCTCAACTCTTGGGCTTGAGCAATCCTCTTGCTGCAGCCTCCTGAGTAGCCAGGACTACCGGCACCTGCCACAAGGCCTAGTTGGTTTTTTTCTATTTTTAGTAGAGATGGGGTCTCACTCTTGCTCAGGCTGGTTTCTTAACTCCTGAGCTCAAGCAATTCAACCTGCCTCATCTTCCCAGAGTTGCTAGGATTACAGGCATAAGCTATTGCGCCTGGCCACATAGTGCCTTTTCAAATGACAGTCTTTGAAAACTTGCACAAATGCCCTACAAATTAAGCAGAGTGCCTTACCGTTGGCTTCAACAAAAAAAGTAGTCATCTATCTACTTTTCTTTGAACAATCTGCCTTCATCTGTAATTTTTCTTTTGGGGAGTTCTGCTTTGTTTTGAAACATTGTAGAAGCCATGCGGGCATGAAAAAAATAGTAGATAAGGGACTATATTTTCTTCTGAAAATTAATTGGCAGGAAAATAGAAGCAGGGTTTGGGCTTTTCCATGTCTTGGCTGCTGATGCAGGGTGAGGTGGAGGACCAATTGTAAAGCAAGCATAGCAGATGATGTGCGCAGTGCTAATGCTTCTAAATACATTAAACACCTAACATTGCAATAGTAGGTTGAAATATTATTGATAATCGCTGCCTTGCATTACCACAAGCACATGTAACGTCTGATGGTGTCAATTCAACTGTGCTTGGAAGACATCACACTGAAAGCCACATACCACCATAGAAGTGGAGTCTCGCATGTATACAAACAGAGCATACATATGTTTAATTTATGTGACATTGTGACATGACATTGTCATCTACAGAGTTCATGCTTGAGAACCACATAATGGAGTTCCATCAAAAAATCACCAGAAAAATCCACAATGTTTTAAGTAGGTTTGCAATTTTGTGTTGGCCCGCATTCATAGCCATCCTAGACCTCATGCGGCCTGTGGGCTGTGACTTGGATACTTCTGCTCTACATCAAATAGGTAAGAATGAATCATAATCTCCTCTTACTGAATACCTCCTGGATATCAGGCATTGTGCTAAGCCCCAGGCATAAATGATCTTATTTAATTATCATCAATCTTTAGGGACAGACTGTTTTCACTCATTTTGTATAGGAAGCTAAGCTTAGAGAATTCAAATGACTTACCCAGCGTCACCTAGTTATTAAGGGTCAGAGCTAGAATTTGAACTGAAGGAGTTTGGCTACAATGCCCGTGATTTTAATCATTATATTCTATTGCCTTTACCCTTTCGGTTTTTGAAATTAACCCAGAACTAAAACCATTTTTGAAATGTTAGAATTGTTTACTGCTATAGTTCCCTAGAAACTAATGCAGCATATCAAAAATATAATGGTTTTTTGTAAGGAAAAAAATCTTATGAAGCAATGTAAATAACGGCATACATGAAGGCCTAGGTTGAACATATACAGTGGAAATTATACAGGAAGGTATTGGCATAGAGCTCGCTCATGCCATATCAAAGAAGAGGCTTGTATAAAAACACTCCTTTGTGGTACTTATTGAGACTCCTCTGAAAAGAAAATTTGTCTTTTATCGTCAATATGAAGAGCTTTCATTACCTATTTTCTGGCCTACTTGAATTTTAAAATAGTGTCAAAGGGACCTGGTCAGTAAAGATTTACATCTGGTCATATAATCTGTAGAGTTGGAATAGAGTAATCATTTGAGGAAAAACAAGATGTCCAGGTAATCTTAAAGTTAAGTCAGATGAAGGTGTAAGGTGATTGGAGAATATGGTGGAAAAGCCAGCAAATACGAGAGCACACAAAATAAGACAAAAAGAGCATTAACATCGCTATGGATTAAGTATCTGCGTCCCCGCTCAGGGTCCATTTGTTGAAACCTTATCCTCACTGTGGTGGTGTTAGAAGATGGGGATTTGGGGAGGTGATTAGGTCATGAGAATGGAGCACTCCATGATTGGGATTAGTGACCTTATAAAAAGCCAAAGAGGCCAGAATGCTCTCCTTCCATCATGCGAGGACACAAGAGACCCCATCTGTGAACCAAGAATAGGGCCCTCACCATGAATCTACCAGCCCCTTGATCTTAGATTACCAGCCTGCAGAACTGTGAGAAATAAATTTCTGTTTTTTATAAGCTACCCAGTTTATGATATTTTGTTACAGCAGCCCAAACAGACTAAGATAGACATTATTAATTTTGTTTTTATATTTGCATAGAAAAATGATTTCTTAGAAAAATCTTGTAGTATACAGAGTTTTTGTTTTGTTCTATGGAAAAGGGACACTGCGCAGAACTTTATATTCTTGTACTGTTCAAGGAATTCAAAGACAACTTTCATCTATACCACCTGGTCTGATTGCTTTTGTCAGTCAAAGCAGGTGTGTAGCACCCATCCACCTAGGCAAGAGCCCAGTGCACTCCTCACTAGGTAGGTTGTGAAGCATGTGGGTGTCTAATCGCTCTGCCACAACTTCTGATTGCGAGACTCAGTCCGACTAGCCACCTACCTGCATTGCTTCAGGGTTGATGCTGCCTATTGTTTTTAAAATTCTCTTGTGTAAAGCTAGCTTTGGTGATGTCTTGCTGTTTTAATAGAGAATTTTTTTTCTCTTTCTTTAGTTTCAGGCCATTATTCTTTCTCCTACCTGTCTCAGACTTTGCACTCTCTTGTTCAGTGTTTCTCATACAGCACTTCCCACCACTGCTCTTCATATAACCTCAAGTGTCAGAGTGACCGAAGACTGCAGGGCTTCTGTTGGGATTCTCCACAGAGTTGGAGTTAAACCAAGAAAACCATCTTCTCTTTTGGGGATTGAGGAGAGATCCATGATATCATGGAGCTTTGCTAAGAGGTGGAATTGCCTTTGATTAGAGCATTTAACTAGGAAGACTTAGAAAGTGAAACATGCTTGCTTTTTCCTAGCATAGGGTCTTATTTACATAAAGCTTGAGAATGGCATTCACAGGGAACTAGAAATATCACTGAGCCAATCCATGTTTGCCTCATTCATCCAGGTCTTTGGGGTCATGAACACATTAAATATCCCCACAAAGTAGTGATGAATTATAAATCTTGTCAGTAACACTAGGTATTTCCATTTGTACCTTGTACTGCTGCTCAAGGAGAAATAAATATAAAAATAATGCATTCTTTCTAGGCGCAGTGGCTCATACCTATAATCCTAGCTCTGTGGGAGATTGAGCTCTCTAGGATTGCTTGAGTTCGGGTGTTTGAGACCAGCCTGAGCAACACAGTGCAGGGGTCCTCAAACTTTTTAAACAGGGGGCCAGTTCACTGTCCCTCAGACCGTTGGAGGGCTGGACTGTGGGCCCTGGGATGAGTTGGCTGCTAATAAGCAGGACAGGCAGCAGTGGCAAAAACACCCGGTGGGCCAGATAAATGTCCTAGGCGGGCTGCATGTGGCCCATGGACAGTAGTTTAAGGACGCCTGACCTGTAGAATTGGAATCTTCAGGCATCTGTTCTATTTTAAAGCTTCACAGGTGATTCTAATGTATTGCTATAGCATTGAGAGGTAAATTTATTGTGGATGGTACAGTGATTCAGTCAGTATATGCCTCTGCTACCATCCTGTACAACCTTGTATTTTAGTTATAGTCTTTTCTCTGTCCTATCCCTGTGATGTTCTGTTTGGTAATCCTAGCCACTATGATGCCTACAGATTTAAAGGCTTTAATGCTGAAGTTATCCTGAACAGGTAAGATCAAGTTACTACTAAACGCAAAAGTTAGATTATTGGTTCAGACATCACCCATTCTGGTTCCATAACTCATACAGCTTTCCTATTGTGACAGCAAGGTTGAAATCCTGCATAGCTATTTTTTTATTCCTGAGGCAAAAGGATGCAGTGTTATTATCCAAAGGGCTTTGAAACAGTGAACCAAATGTAGGTTAAATATGGTGGCAGGAACCATTTCAGAAAGGTTACAAGCTTGTTTAAGGAGTAAAGTGGGGACTGTGTTCATTGGTGCCAAAAAGAAACTGGCATTATCTTTTTAATTCTGTCTGCCTAGTACTTTTGTCATAGCTTAACCAGTTGATCAGTTTCCTCTAACTATAGCCTCTCTCATTCATTCATTAATTCATTCAGAAACTGTTTTTTCAATACCTCCTGTATTAATCAGCTACTGTTTGGGCTATGGATATACTGGTGAATAAAATAGAAGTGGTTCAGTCTATTTCTTTGAATCTTAGAGAAAATGCATATTCTTTATTTTTATTGTACTGGCCTTCATCCTGAGTTCCTACCCACTGATCAGCAGGAGAGACAAATTACCTAGTTTAAAGCTTAAATTGATCCAGTAACACAGTCCCTAGGGGGAGAGTCATGAATAATGAGCCTGGATGTCTCCTGGACTCAGGGGCAGTATCCCCCATCCACTTGAGTGGAGTTGCTCTGCTGGCATTTATGGCTGGAATATATGTACTCAGAACTCAGTAGCATTCTGGCCTCCTGGTCCTCACCTTGACTTCTCAGTTGTACACCTCTGAGTGTCAGATGTGTCCACTGTCCAGTTCACCTCTTATATTCTCTCAGTGTCTGTGACTCATGTGGGAGCTCAGGAGATCTGGACCTCAGGCTCTTTTCTGCCAGCCTTGCTATAACACCGAGTCACTATTTTTGTGCTCCATGAGCCCCATATTGTGGTGGGGGCTGCCTGAGAGTTGATCTTATGTAGAGTCTCAAACATGAACAGAGAGCAGACACTTAGCCCTTTGTTTCACACTCAACTTATTTAACACACTGATTTCTCTCCAGGATGAGGGAATCAGAGCTGTTTGCTTCACTTACATCATCTTCCAGAGTCTGGAAGGGGTGAACTTCTCCTACATTATGTCATCGTCCTGCCATAGACCTAGCATGGCTGTCTATCATAGTTGGATGGAGTATCTTCTATAAACTCCCTTTCATGTGTGCTTGTTGGTTGATACAAAAAAAGGGAGAGAATAAAAGATTTTGGAAAATTCTTTAACATAATATTTGGCTTGCAAACTACTATTTTCCTGCATGTCATAGATTATATTATTATTAGAAGTTGTTCATCTTCCCTTCCTTTTGCCAAGTACCATATATTACCTCCTATGACACCATTGATGTTGGGCTTAAATATGTGACTTTGGCCAATGGCATGTGACCCAGTAATGTATAGACCATATCTGAACAGAAGTTTTGAGAGTTAGCACCAGACATCTTACTCTACCAGGTGTGTCTAACTTGCAGCCTGCAGGCCACATGCAGATTATTTGAATCCTCTTTTGCTGTTTTGTACTACTGGATATTGCAAAAATTAGGCACGGACCTTTTTATTTGTGTTTGTGTTTTTAATGTGTGGCCCAAGTCAACTTCTTCTTCTAACAATGTGCAGCAGGAAAAAAAAAGGCTGGATATTCCCGCTTCCTTGGGTATAGCATGACCAAAGGGCTGGGTATTTTGCATGGGTCACAGAATGCAAGGACATGGAGCAGCATTTCCACTACCACCACCTTGCATCCAAACTGTAATGTGAGTAAGAAATAAAATTTCGTTGGAAACCACTGAGAGTTGGGGTTATTTGTTACTAGAGTGAAACTGACTAGTATATTCCATAATGTTTTGCATATGGAAAGTCAAATGTCACTTCATTCTCTTTGCATACTTTTTCTGATAAACTGTTGATTTCCCTGTTGACACGGTTCATTTCTGGTTTGGTATGCAGACCTGCCCACCATTTTCTGTTTGCAAAAATCATTTTACCATGTTTACACCCAGTTTTTACTAAGAAAAAAATGACAATTCTAACTTCAGATACTTTGTTGTAATGGGCAAGATTTGCAATTGGATTTGAAGAGAGATTAGTGGTTCATTTTCTCATGAGTAAACTAATAAGCTGTTAAAAAGACAATAATGTAAGGCCTGATCATTTTTTTTAAGTAACTGATCATATACTATATATTTGGAAAAGGAAAAAACTAGGTAGAATATGAAAAATACAATAATGGATATCTAATACAGTCAAATGCTATTTTAAATTATAGAGTAGGTATGACAAAGATGGATAATAAGTGGAAGACTTTTTGTTCAAGGCAAAATATACTGAATGAAAGTTGTTTCTTTCAAAAATAAAGAAAGAAAGAAATTAGGTTGACCATGGTTGCTGGGATCTGTATAAGCAGAGCCCATGAGAAAAGGTATGGTCCAATTTTAGAACCTATCCTTTTTTTTTTTTGAGACAGAGCCTCAAGCTATCCACCTGGGTAGAGTGCCATGGCATCACAGCTCATAGCAACCTCCAACTCCTGGGCTCAAGTGAGTCTCCTGCCTCCGCCTCCCAAGTAGCTGGGACCACAGGCGCCCGCCACAACGCCCGGCCATTTTTTGGTTGCAGCCAT
>CAUYQV010089454.1:0-15638 GCA_963574575.1 Galagoides demidoff
GCCTCCCAAGTAGCTGGGACCGCAGGCGCCCGCCACAACGCCTGGCCATTTTTTGGTTGCAGCCATCATTGTTGTTTGGCGGGCCCGGGCTGGGGATTCGAACCCGCCACCTTAGGTGTACGTGGCTGGCGCCTTAGCCGACTGAGCCACAGGCGCCGAGCCTCCAGGCTGGTTCTAACTCAGTGACCAAAGACTCTGAAGAAGTGTCTGTCCCAGCTTCCCCAGAGCCTCAGGCATCTCTTAAAGAGGCCTCAAACTCAGTGGCTCAAGACTTCGTGTGAACAACTGATCACCCCCCATTGGCATGAAGGTCAGATCTTGGGGGCTGTCTAGGCCGGTATCCATCTCTATGATTCAGGACCCCCCAGGAGGGCTCACTCCCATGCCAGGGGACTCACGAGGCCCTCCAGCCTGGCCCTACCTCTGTGGCCCAAGGGTTCAGCCCCAGCTCCTGGGCCAAGGCCAGGAAAGCAGCCAGCTGCTGGTGGTCCAGGAGCAGGTAGACAGGTATCCAGTGGCGTGTGGCAGCATTCACCAAGTCCAAAAGCAGGTCTGGGTCAGTGAAGACATCCATGACCACGGCCACCAGCTGGGAGTGAGGAGAGGGGATGCAGACATGTAGACAGAGCCTGGGGTTTGGGGACAATCAGGGGTCTGAGGGAGGGACGACACTAGGGACTGGACTGTGGTGCTTTGAGGGGCTCTGAGTTTAAGGGCCTGAACTCCCTGGGTTGTTTGCGGGGCAAAGAAGAGACAGTGCCCGTGCTTGGATGAGGAAGAGGGACCCTTCCTCAAACCCCCCAGCCCCTGACTTCTGGAAAATTGTCATTGTACAACATGTCTACAATGGGGAATGGTGTCCCTTGAGCTGTGGCACTGAGGTCCCCAAATGTTCATGGCAGCCTGGCCCTAAGGTTAGAGGTTGGATGCCCTTGAAGGGCACTGTGGGTAAGCAATTGCACTTCTGGGTTGTCTGGAATGACTTGGTTGCTGGGGGTAGGCGGGGTGACCTGCTAGACCACTGAGGCAAGCTTTGGGGACCCAGAGGTGCTGAGAACCCAGATCTTATAGGCAGAATAAGTAGTGGTGACAAACCCTGACTCACTAGCCAGATGGCCTGGGTTCAAATTCCATCCTGGACACTTACAGGCAATAAATTTAACCATGCCTTGCCTCAGTGGTCTAATAGTCCCTCCCTCCCAGGGTCCTTGGGCATTATGCATATACACTGTTACTGAGACTGAGGAGATATGAACCAGGGCTGCAGGGAGATGGAGACCCAGCCTGGTGTGGAAGATAAAATAGATGATTGACACTGGGGAGGGGGTCATAATTAAATTCAAGGGACAGGGACAGCTAGGGGCACCCAGACCTGAGAAGGAAGGATGAGATCTGGGGTGTGGACATCTGGTCCTGGGGGGCTGGAAAGTGTGACCACCCAGGTAACAGGGGTCTAAGTCTTAGATGATATGAACTCAGGTCCTGAGGATACTTATAAGTCTTAGGAGGGCAAGGTTGAGGATGCCAGGGTCCCTGTTCCAGGTCTAGGGAATGAACACCAAACTCCAGAGCACCCACCTTGTGGGCAGCCTGGATTTCCTGGCGCACCAGTCCCTTGATGGGTGGGTGGCCTTCTGCAGGGGGTTGGGTATAAAGCTGCGCCCGGGTGATGCCCTTCCAGGCTGAGTCCACTGGCCAGCCCAGGCGCAGGATGGGTGCTGGCTGCTCCGACTGCCCAGGCCAGTAGGTCAGGCTGCCCACATCCTCCTCAGTGATGGTGGCACCCTCTGCTGCCCAGATTGGCTCCTGCTTGGCTACTGTCCAGTCTTCAGCTGCCACCGCCAAGCCCTGGATTTCATCTTCACTCAGGAAGGGCCGCAGCCCTTCGCGCTGCACACATGCCTGGAATGCCTTTGCACCCTCGCTCAGCAGAGCCTCTAGTGCCAGCCGCTGGCCCTCAGAATATAGCCAGCCAGGGCTGGCCTCAGTCAGAGGCAGCACCCCAGACCCGGACTCCACTCCTTCCAGCGCAGCCAGCTGGGAGGCTGCCATTGGGGCCACTCAGGGGTGGTTCCCTGAGGGTCAGTCTGTCTTTGAGGGACAGATCATCTGGGGTCTCCTGACAGGCAGATTCTTATGTGGCCATCAGAGGGCTCTAGGGTGGCCCTGTAGAAGTCCAAATGGTTCCCTGTGGCTGTCCCTGGACTCACTGTCCTGATAATCAGACTACCCACAGAACTAACCACCTGATACCTCAGGCTCAGACCAACTCCCTGCTGTCTCCAACTAACACCATGCCTGGCTGGCCAGCTTTGACTTTTTTGTTAGTTGGTCCTGCCGGTCAGGCTGACCTCCTGACACTGTCTCCAACTGTGTGAACCTTCCAGCCTGCTGATCATGAAGTGTCCCCACACCTTCCAGTGTCCTGAACTTGGTCAGGCTGACTACCTACCTGCTCAGGCTGAAGACCCAGCTGACTGACCATTTCCATGCAACAGACTGGCAGTCTTCAACCACTCAAATGTCTCCTAACAAGAGGCTAGCTGTTTGCCCCTAGCCAATAGCAACACTGACTCTTCCACTGTCTGGCAAACACCAGTTGCTTCTGTCTACATATCTACCTGCGCAATGGAGTGCCCAGCTGTCTCCTGAATTTGTTTGCCTGGAGCAACTGGCTCACTGGCTGACCCTCCACAATGCCTGCCTTGGAGGAAGGAGCTCCAGCCTCAAGTCCCTCCCATCAATCAGGAACCCTGGTCCCAGGACCCACCAGCCTCCCTTGGGCTGCTGCAGTGGAGTGATGCACTCCATGGGGGGTTTCATTACTACAAGTCACATCTGTGATCTTGACAGCCCATCTTGGTTTCAAGGCACTAACCACTGTCCCCAGGTTGGCTGCCCGCTGCCTGTGACCCAGCCCTTGGACCTGTTTGGAGTCGTCCTCTGATCTGTGCTCAGCCCTGGCCAAGCTGACCCTAGCCTAGATTTCTGCCTAAATCCTATCTCCTGCCAGCTGTCGGTCCACTTTTTGGACAGTAGGCCACTCTATATCCTGTCCTCCCTCCCAAGTCCCAGCTGCCCCTTTGAGGTTCCTGACCCAACCTTGGGGACTCTGGATCCCTGCAAACCAGCAGCTCCTCCTAATCTCAGCAACCCAGGCAGCTGCCTTCTTCCAGACCACAGCAAGACCTGCAAAAAGGAAGGAAGGAGTAAGGCCAGGCCGGTGGCAGCAGGCCCCCATCCACATACACACCAGCTGCTCTTTGTCCAGGTCTCCATCTCCATTCTTCCTTCTCTTGCCTTTCCAGAGGACAGTGACTACCAGGCGCTGGAAACCTTTTACTTCTCTGGCTCTTCTGGAAGTCCCTCTTACCTTATTGAGCATGCTACAAGCAACCTGGCATCTGGAGAACTCAGCCCTTTGTGTCAACATAGGAGGGCCAACCCAGGTCTTTGGGAGGCAGGGGGTGCGGTTCCATGGAACATACATCCACTGGGCACTCACCCAGGAATCTTACCACCCGCCCCACCCATACTTCCTTGTCCATGCCCTGCCCACCCTCCCTAGCACAAGGAAAGGGTGCAGGGTCTTTTAAGGGATGAGGTGGGACTAAGTAGTAAACACCTGACACCTGGCTCTAAGGGAGGAGCCCAAGTTTTGATGCCAGGAGTCAGGAAGAGTCTAACAGAGGTGGTGA
Source organism: Galagoides demidoff (assembly GCA_963574575.1). Classification (NCBI taxonomy): domain Eukaryota; kingdom Metazoa; phylum Chordata; class Mammalia; order Primates; family Galagidae; genus Galagoides; species Galagoides demidoff. The sequence goes on from CAUYQV010089454.1 coordinate 3,699, forward strand.
GGGCCAGATCCCCCCACAAACAAACTACCAGAGGGTACTTTCAGTCCCTTGGAGACAGGGAAGCACAGCTGTTCCCAGAGGTTGGTCATCTCTGGTGCTGCCAGCAGTCCCAAAGCATTCTCACCCACAGGAGCCAATCCCCCAACCTGTTGCCCAAAAAGCACACAGAAGACCTTCTGCATCCAAAATCTTTTTAATAAAACAGTAGGTTCCAGTACTAGTTTTTGTAGCCTCGGCTGGCCCGTCGGCCTCTGGCACGCTCGAACTTACGGCCCTTGGAACGGACATAGGGTCTGTGGGGAAAAGGAGATTAGGTGAAAGGGTACCTATTGTACAGTGACAGGCAGTGATGCTTGGGCTAACTAAGTAGTTCAAGGATCCCCAAAAGGCACCTTGCTCAACTTGAGAAGGCTGTAGGCTGCTACAAAAGCTTGGCAGTGCAGGAAACCAAGATGCAAAGAAGGGCAGATAGAGTGCCCTCCAAGACCTGGAAAGTCCCAACCTGAGCACACAAGGCCTGGGCAAAATGCAGGGCCCAGGCTCCCCCAAGCAAATGCCCACTCAGCCTGAGAGCCTACATTTCAATACTACCTGCTCACAGAGCCCAACACCACTGAGTTAAAAGGAAAAACTGGGTAAGATGATGTGGAAAGCCGTTATATGAAGCCTGAGGCTGACTGGCATGAGGAAGAGAAGCAGCTGGAAGGGTGGATGAGCCTGGACCTGCAGGACAGGGTCCCAATACTCACTTGGTATGGCTGTGCGGGGTTCCTGGGGCCTTGCCGAAATGCCGGTATACCTCCCGGCCCTTGCGAGGACCTGGAGAAGGGAACTGGATCAGAGACCTGGCCTTCAGCTCCTAAAGGAAGCCACTCTCCAACTGGCCCTTACAGGGCTGAGAATGATTTGGAGTGGGAGATGGGTATATGAACTAGACATGGGAGGGCAAAGGACTGCCAGTAGCCACATAACTCCTCTGACCCCCCCACCCCCACCGCCGCACTGAGAACCATTAAACATCACTCACCAGAAAGCAGGACGGTGCCACGGCCCTTGGGGGAGTCCAGGGCCAGCTGGTCGAAGGTGAGGATTTTGCCCCCAGCCTTGAGGATACGGGTGCGGGCCCGGCTACTCACGCGCAAAGCACACACCTAGAGGGACATGGCAGATGGGGGTAAGAATCCCAGCCACAGAGGGGTGCTGGGACCACCCACTGCCCAGCCCAGCAAAGTTCCAGCTGCTTGCTGGGTATGATTCCACCATTGTTTATTATCAGGAGCTCCCTGGTTAATAGCAGCTGCTCTTAACCCTTCAGGTCTAGAAACTCCTTTAAGACCACAACCCTGTGTGTCATTCTGCATAAGGAAACTCAGGCAATAAAAGATTAAGGACATGTTCAAGACTGGACAAATTTTTATCTGAGCACAGGCTGTCAAGCTGAAGAACTAACGCTACCAACAGTTTACAACAGGGTCTTCACACCAACTATGCCCACGATGACCTGCACCCAATTCTAAACACCACCTGGACATACGTGATGTTAGCCTCACCAGCAAGTGACAGATAATGGGAATGGAAGTGCTACCGCAGAGCAAAGTCTAAGTCAAATCTGCAGGACTCTAGTCCAGGGCCTGTGTCCTTGACCCACCCCGGAGAGTACCCTAGCCCCCATTCCACTCACCTTCAGTTTGGGCACTTCCTGAACCCGTACATCATCAGTTATGGTCCCCACAACCACAGCTGTTTTGTTTTCCCGGCCAGGAAGTTTCATCTTCCGGATCTTTGGGGGGAGGCGGGGGGCAGAGGAGGATGCACATAAATGACCCCAAACTAGGATAGTTGTATCCCCTAAATAGGCTAAACACACTCACATCCCTCAAACTACAACAGGCCTCATCTCAGGTCTAACTTGGGAAAATCTCCAGATTACAAAATGCAAGCACAGACTGTTCAACATATACTACCTATAAAAGGCTTTTAACATGTAAAACTCCTATTGCATGCCTTGAAGCCTTAAAGCAGTCTCATGAAGCCACTGTGACCACCCACCTCCTGCCCCAGGATCCAGCAGACACTCAGATTGTTACTGCAGTGCTCTAAGTCTATCCCCTCCCTTCCAGATAGAGAAGGCCCACTGGCTCCCCAGGTCTTCCTATGCTGCCTGCACCTCACTTACCATCCGGGAAAGAGACAGTGGTGGCCGATTGGTGCGACTCATAAACAACCTCTTTAGCACAACCTGGTTGAAGGTAGAGTTGGTTCGTCTGGCCAGAAACCTGTACAACTGGAAAGGAAGGGAAAAGTAAGGATAACCTGGGACAGCCCATTCCCCTCACAACTTTGTAATTGAAGGGCAAACACGGTTTGGGGACTACAAGGTTTATCACTTTCTCCCCATCCCAAGGAACTCAAGGGAGAGTATTTGTGGGCCAGGTCTTTCCTGGTCAAGGACTACCCGCTCCCCATCTGTATATAGCCTAGAAACTAAAACACTGGCACTCTGGAACAGACCAGATGTGGAAGCCTGCCCTGCAGGCCCCTAAGAAAAGACGGGTACCAACACTGAATGGAGAATCTGAGTCACAGATCTGAGGTGTTCCTATCTAAACATCTGAAGCCCCAAACTCACCTTGACCAACAGCCTTAGGTAAATGTCCTGGCTCTTGGGCTCCTTGCGACGAACCTTTCGGTCCTTGTTGTGGCGAATATCGACTCCCTGCAAGGATGAAAGGATAACCACAGATCCAATTTTGAATCAGGCCAATTACCCCACAAATGGTCACAATTACTACTTATCTCCAAGACTGAGCTGGGCCCCAAACTCTTGACACACCAGCTCTAATCCCAGGTCCACCACTGGGAAACCTTGGACCACAAATGATCCATCCACGGAAGGGAGGGATACATGCAAAGTATTTCTGCACATGGCACACAGTACCCTCAAACACTTTAATGAAGTAACTGTATTAAATAATGCCAACAAATATTTATAATCGAACAATACAGACAGCTTGTTATCTCCACTTTAACTTTGAGAAGCCCATGATTCTCACTACATTCCCACCCTCATTTTCTGAGTAATTTAAGTTTTTTAGATTGTGTTAGTATTAACAGCTGAGCACTTTCTACTATTTATTTCTAAGCTCACAAACCTCTAAGAGAAGATTACTATGTCCTTCGTGAAATTATAAAACACGGGAGCACAGGCCTGGAAAGCTACACACGTGGGTCGAGATCTGAGACTCACAGGCCCGCCTGGCTCTAAAACCCCGAGTATTTAACTCTAGATCATGCCCCCAAGAATCCAACTTTCCAGACTAAGAAGAGACAGGTCTGAGCGCCGGCAGTAAAGGCAAGTTGTCAAGAATGGCTACGGAGCCATCCACCTGGGGACGAATCCTGGCTCAACCACTTCCTTTGTGACCCCCAATCATATCACTCAGCCTCCCAGACGATTATAACATTACAGGAGGAACCAGAGGCTAACTCGGACCCATCCCTGGTCTCTGGGCTCCCAGAGTAGCCCCCCACTTCGGGAGCTGCCTCCTTCGGACATTCGCGGAACCCTTGTCTCCTTCCGGCATGGTCCCAGCTCGAGACCACGGCGGATGGTGGCGGATGGCCAGAACCCGAAAGCCATAAAGCTAGCTCACCATTATGGCGACACCCTCTCGGCCAGGTCCGGAAAGAGAGAAAAAAGTTGAAATGGGCGGGGAAAACCTACGGAGCTGGTCGCTTTGGTGACGTCACATGAGCGCGACACGACGCTCTACCACTATTGCGGGGGGGGGGGGCTTCTCTGTGGTGAATTGGAGGACTGGCCAGATAGGCGAAAACAGAATAAGGCGGAGAAACCACCAAAGAGGAAGAAGCGCAAAGAGGGAAGGGCCAGTACGTCGGAGGCCTCTCTGGCCCTACCCAGTGCCTATTCTCTATAGCTTTCCGGAAGAAAGGGATTTGGGAGCGACAGAGATGCGTGGAGCTAGGAAGACTCGTCGCGGGGTGACGCTCTGCCCGACCCCGACAGTCTCTCGGTGGCTGCTGGAGGACCCGGCTGGCCGAGTATTGGAGGTGAGGAGGCGGAGCTGGCCGGGCTAGTCCGGGCCTGGGAATACTTTTGACCCCATACTGAGCGTTTCCTTATCAGGTTCACCTCTGCCTTATCTCGCGCTTCACTTCCTAGGCGCAGCCCAGGCTTCGGAAGTCCTTCTTGAGGTCTAGCCCGAGACCATCTTGCTGCAGTTCATTTTATAGCACCCTGTATTTCCACCTTTTTGGTTCATTTTTTTTTCTCCTATACCCAGGTGGCTCCTCCTTGGCCCCTCCTCAGCCTCCTTCATCGGTGGGCTGCCTTTTCCAGCCAGAGAGTTTCAACTGGCCCAGCAGTTTTGGTGTGAAGGATGTGCATGGTATTGTAGCTCAGAGAAGGCACACTAAAGCCCTCCTTGGGAGATGGACTAGAGGGGAGAATGGGTAAACAGCTCCTGAAAGAGAAGGGAAGACAGACCTAGAGGGAGGGAGACAGTTTATGGGAGGAGGAAGAATGGAGACCCAGTGGATGGGGGAAATGGAGGCCCAGGGGGTGGGAAGGAGCTTTAGAAAGAGGTGAGGGATGGAGACCCGAGTAGAAGCAGAGACATAGAAAGATAGTAAGATATAGCCTTGCAAGGCTGCAACCATTTTCAAATCCTGCTATTTAACTATGCTGTGACCTTGGGCCTTTCCTTATCCACAAAAAGGGGGTGATAATAATAGGTCTGGCAGCCAGGCTGGTGGCTCATGCCTGTAATCCTAGCACTTTGGGAGGCTATAGCAGGAGGATTGCTTGAACCAGGAGTATGAGACCAGCCTGAGCAAATCCAGACCCCGTTTCTACTAAAATTAGAAAAATTAGCCTGGCATGCTGGTGTGAGCCTGTAGTCCCAGCTACTCTAGAGGCTGAGGCAGAAGGATTGCTTGAGCACAAGAGTTTGAGGTTGCTGTGAGCTAGGCTGAGGCCATGGCACTCTAGCTGGGTGACAAAATAAGACTGTCTTAAAAATATGCCTGGCATGTAGGGTGTTTTCCGGGATTATGTAAGTTAATAAAAATGCTTGGGTCAGTGTTTTGCACATAATAAGTACTTGATAAAAATTAGCCCTCACTCTTGTTAATAACGCTTATTGGAGCCAGTTGCAGTGGCTCACACCTGTAATCCTAACACTTTGGGCAGCTGAGGTAGGTAGATTGCTTGAGCTCAGGAGTTCCAGACCAGCAGGAGCAAGAGGGAGACTGTGTCTGTACTAAAAATAGAAAAATTAGCCAGGTGTGGTGGTGTACACCTGTAGTCCCAGCTACTCAGGAGACTGAGGCCAGAGGATTGCTTCAGCCTAGGAGTTGGAGGTTGCTGTGAGCTATGATGCCATGGTACTTTAACCAGGGCAACAGTGTGACTGTCTCAGGAAAAAAAAAAAAAAAAAAAACCAAACAAACAAAAAACAAGCACTTATTGGGTGCAACCAGATGGACTGGATGGGGCAGTGAAGTAGCTCTCTTGTTTGTCTTTTTCTTTCTCGGGGAAGTCATGCCTTTTGATCCTTAGGCACATTAAGCCTGTCAGGATCTCCTGCAGTTGGCTTTCAATACTCCTATGTATTTACCTCTCCTTCACAGAGACAAAGGCCAGGCCTAGACAGCAAGGCCTAACTCCTTACCTGTGCCACCCTCCTATGGCATAAGACCCAGGGGCTACAATCCTGCTGATGTGGCAGAGCAAAGAGCCAACAAATGAATGGAAGCCTTGAAGGAGAGGAACAGCAGGACTAGGTAAGTGTCCATTTGAAAGCCAAGATCATCAGACTGTGGGAATGCCTTTTATCTGAGGCCTTCTATCTGTGATCGCAAATCTTCTCTCTTTATTTTGCAGACAGGGTAGCTGAGGTAAAGAAGTCAGGGGCTTCCCAGGGGTCACAGTCTTTCTAGCCTAGAGGTCCCCTTCTTTTCCACCTCCTCCTTCCCATTCCCTAATCTCTGATTTGGTTTCTGTGTTTGAGTCTTAGCCTTTTTGGTGAGTGTCTCTGCCTTTTTTCTTCCGGGGTCCCAAGCTCAGGTGGTGTGTCCCTATTTTTTCCTGCATCATTCTTTGGCACATACTATCTGATGCTGTTGCTACTTGGGTTGTATGCAAGTTATGTTGTTTGGCAATAAGTGAACTTTTTCCCACATTTGTCTCTAGTGACTCCTTCTTTCTCTGCAATTCTGTTTCTAGGTTTCCTTATTATCTTTTTTTTTTTTTTTGAGACAGAGTCTCACTTTGTCACCCTCAATAGAGTGCTGTGGAGTTATAGCTCCATAGCAACTCAAACTCTTGACCTCCAGCAATCCTCTTGCCTCATCCTCCCAAGTAGCTGGGACTACAGGCACCCACCACAACACCAGGCTATTTTTTAAACACAGGGGTCTTGCTCTTGCATAGCGTAGTCTTGAACTCTTGAGCTCAGGCAATCCGCCTGCCTCAGCCTCCCAAAGTGCTGATTACAGGCATGAGCCACTGCAGCCAGCCTTCCTTATAGATCTTTACCTTACTTTCTTTTCTTTTCTTTTCTTTCTTTTTTTTTTTTTTTTTTGAGACACTCTCACTGTGTTGCCCTCGGTAGAATGCTGTGGCATCACGGCTCACAGCAACCTCAAACTCTTGGGCTTATGCAATTCTCTTGCCTCAGATCCCCAAGTAGGTGGGACTATAGGCACCCGCCATATGCCTGGCTAATTTTTTTTTTTTTTTTGTAGTTGTCATTGTTGTTTGGCAGGCCAGGCCAGGGCAGGGTTCCAACCCATCAGCCCCAGTGTTTGTGGCTGGCGTCCTAGCTGCTGAGCTACAGGTGCCAAGCCATTTACCTTACTTTATTTAAATTTTACTGTGTCTTTGCTTCTGTGTATCTGTCAACATCTTCACTTTCTCTTTGTCTCAGTTCTTCTCAATCTCTGGGCTTCCAACATTTTCTCCCTCCCTTACGTTTAACCTAGAGGTCTGTCTTCTCTATCTCTCTCTCTTTGTCTCTCAGACTTGTCATGTGATGGGGTCATTCACTGAGCAGATGTTTATCTCATGCTGCCTCCACTCTGGTTTGAGCTTGTGAATTAATGAGTCTCTCCTTCCTTATTTTCATTCCAGAAGTGTCTGTCTCCATCTGTCTCTATGTCTGTCATTTTCTGGGTTTTCTGTGTCTTTACCTTGCACATTTTCAATCCCACTATTTTAGTCTTTTTGACTGTATATCTTCTTTTCTTTGTGTCTTTCTGATTCTGTAACTACCTGAAAAATGAGCACTTCTTTCTCCCCTGACCCCAACTCTCTTATTTAATCTGTACCTTTAGTCCCCTTGCATGTCTTTGGGCCTTTGTGGTAGGATCTCTGCCTCTGCAGTTAAGGACCTCCTCCCCCACACCTCTTTTCTTTTTTGAACACAATGGATGGGTCGGAACCACGTGCCCTCAACAAAGATGACGGAAATAACGCTGCCTTCGGGGTTGCGATGCCTCCTCTGCTGCGTGTCTGCCCTAACCTACGATGGCGCCCAGTGTCACTAAGCACGATGCCCCGCCCAGTTGCCGGCTCTTTCGCCGCAGGCCCCTGCGCCAAGCTCGCGATTTGGCTGGCCCAGCCCCCTTGTGCTCTTATTGGTGTGACTCAGGCCGGTCGCACGGCCATTGGCTGAGTGGATGCACACCCTCCCCCCACCCCTGGGTGTAATGGGGGCGGTTGGTGCGGACTTGAGGGGCTGCCTTGGAGGAGGACCTGGCGTGTGAGGAGGGTGCGGGGGTCGGTACAGGGACCAGAGTCGGAAGACTAAGGGACCGAGAGGAGCAGAGACGCAGACCTGGGTCTGGGGTACCAGGGGTTGGAGATGGAAATGGAAAACGAGAACTGGGATTGAGGGATCCAGGGATGGAATTCCAGGCCTGGGACTGGGTTCTGGAAATAGAGTGGCAATGGAGGCTCGGGACCGAGGGACCCAGGCACAAAGACTCAGGCCTTTGGATCGGGGACCAATGGATGGAGACCCAGGCTCAGACCTCGGGTACTCAGGGACAAACCCAGGCCCAGGACTGGAGGACATCTAGGGCTCTGTGCTTGAATCTCATTTGAGGGAGCCAGTGCAAGTCAGGGGGTGGAGCAGACACCCTGGGCTTGCAGGAGCTGCCCAGGACAGGGGGCAGAGGTAATTCTGGAAGGCGAGTCCACAGATGGGGGTGTGTTTGGGCTGCTCTGGGCCTGGGGAAGGTAAGGGGCAGGAGTGGTAAGTAGCTGGGCGGGGCAGTGAGGAACAAAGGTGAGCAGAAAGGAGGAGGCAGAAGCTGGGCAGAGGGCAGGGGAGAGCCTTTGGGGAAGGGACCTCAGTCCCAGCTCCCACCCCCTTCCTGGAGAGAGCAGGCGGCCAGACACACAGGTCAGTGCTCAAGGACCAGCTCTTGGCCCCTATCTGTTGCAGGTGCTTGCATGTAGCTCCTCTCTGACCCCTTCCTCCTTCTGTGTCACATCCGTTCTCTCTAGCTGTCTGCATTCCTACCTCCTGCCTCTTCTGTTACGTTTCTCTCTGGGGTGAGAAACTCTTACTCTCAAGTATCTTCTTATCCCAGCTGTTTGTCTTCTCCCAGTGTTTCTCTGGCTGTCAGACCTTCCCCTCTTTTGTGTGTAACCTGTTCACTGCACCTGGAGGTGATTCCATATGTGGTGTCTCAATGGCTGCATGTCTATCTCACTTAGGTCTCCATCATCCATTCCTCCTCCTGTGCCTTAATTTTCTCCAAAGAAAATTTACCACACTATATATTTTACTCCTTTATCTTGTTTTTCTGTTTTCTGGTTCGAATATAAACCCCATGAAGGCAGAGATTGTCGTCTGTTTTGTTCCCTGCTATGTTTGCAGGGCCACTAGCATTACAGTTGCACATAGAGGGGAGTAAATACTTATTTGGAGAATAAATGAACATTTAGATGCCTGGGTCTCTGGGCCCTTCAGGATGTTGGCCTTCCTGCCCAGCTCATCTCTGCCCTGCATCCTCAGGCTCTCCCCACACTTGTCTGAGCCTGCCTGTCTCTGGTGTTGCTGTCTCACCTGCCACCTCCCCCTCATTGTCTCTTCTCCACAGGCCCTGCCCCTCCTACACTCACCATGGGGGTCCTGAACTCTGACCCCTGCCCTCCTACCTTCCCACAGAGGCCGGACCAGGAGCTGACTGGGAGCTGGGGCCACAGGCCTAGGAGCACCCTGGACAAGGCTGAGGCCATGGCCCCGCCACCACCGCCATTGTCTGCCAGCACTCCGCTCCTACATGGCGAGTTTGGCTCCTACCCAGCCCGTGGCCCACGCTTCGCCCTCACTCTCACATCACAGGCCCTGCACATACAGCGGCTGCGTCCAAAACCTGAAGCCCGGCCCCGTGGTGGTCTGGTCCCACTGGCTGAGGTCTCAGGCTGCTGCACCCTGCGAAGCCGCAGCCCCTCAGACTCAGCAGCCTACTTCTGCATCTACACCTACCCTCGGGGGCGGCGTGGGGGCCGGCGCAGAGCCACCCGCACCTTCCAGGCAGATGGGGCAGCCACTTATGAAGAGAATCGAGCTGAGGCCCAGCGCTGGGCCATTGCCCTCACATGTCTGCTCCGAGGACTGCCGCTGCCTGGGGATGGGGGTGAGGTTCTGGGCAACTGTTCTGTCCTAGAGCCACCTTGCCATCTCTGCATAACTCCCTCTGTGGACATATCTGTCTCTATTTTCCTGTGTGTCTGTCTGTGTGATATGTTTCTCTGGGTCTGTGAAAGAGTGATACATAGACAGGGATGGGCTACAGAAGGAACAAAAACACAGTCAGAGAAAATGATTCATATCTGCTGCTCTGGCTAGATTTCTGTTTCTGTCACCTACCCCTTTCTGTGAGTCTTGACTACAGGTGAGTCAGCTCCCAGGCTGGTGAGAGCAGCAAGCTGAGACATGATCAAGCACCCACCCAGAGAGATAGGTACAACAGAGGTCTCCTAGGGCATCTCAGGAACCCCAAGGGGCTCTAATCCAGCCTGTAGAAGGTCAGAGAAGGTTTTCAGATAGAGCCTTCTGCCTCCAGGGTCCTCAGTTGGCTCTAGGGAGCGCTCTTTGGTACTCCAAGGACCTGCTGGCTTCCTAGGGCCCCCTAACAGATGGTAACAGTGAGGGAACCTCACACCCCAAAGTAACCTGACGATGGCTAACAGGTGTTTGGGTGAGGAAAGTAGGAGCCACAGTTGCTGTGCCCTCGTCCCACACACAGGTCCAAAGGGCATTTGGTTTCACACCCAAGCTCTGCCTTTCTCTTAGCACCTGGGAGAGGGGGGTGGGGCTGCATACCTGGGTCTGGCCAGCCAGGTGAGGGCTAGGAGAGGGAAAGTCCCAGTATACTCCAGATACCAGCCCTCCACCAATTCCATTGGGGGCTGTTTGAAGGGACTGTTTCCAAGGTGAGGAGCTAGGTCTCTGGCCTATGTAGACTGTACCCTCTCTCTGCAGAGATCACTCCTGAGCTTCTGCCGAGGCCACCTCGATTGCTCCTGCTGGTCAATCCTGCTGGGGGGCGGGGCCTGGCCTGGCAGTGGTGTAGGAACCACGTGCTGCCCATGATTTCTGAAGCTGGACTATCTTTCAACCTCATACAGACAGGTAAGGGCCGTGTCAGGATGGGAGGTAAGGGGCTGGGGTTAGGACTCCTGAGTCCTAGGAAAGCAGAGTGGTGGATGGGACAGCATGCTTAACTGCCTGGTTTCCCACATTAGAACGACAGAACCACGCCCGGGAGCTGGTCCAGGGACTGTGCCTGAGTGAGTGGGATGGCATCGTCACAGTCTCAGGAGATGGGTTGCTCTATGAGGTACAACAGGAGAACCCTAGCTGTGAGCCCTGGGGGACTGTCCAGCCTGGGACCAGGACCCAGGTAGTTGGTCTCTCCCAACTCTAGGTGCTGAACGGGCTCCTAGATCGCCCCGACTGGGAAGAGGCTGTGAAGATGCCTGTTGGTATTCTCCCTTGTGGCTCAGGCAATGCGCTGGCCGGAGCAGTGAACCAGCATGGGGGGTAAGTTGGATGCTCTTGCTGGGGAGGCTGAGCATACTACAAGGGAGGGGTGAACCCTTCTGGAGTAACAGATACTCCTACCTCTCTCCCTCAGCCAAAGCCACTGTCAGTCAAGTAAGCCAGTTTGGCTGTGGGATGCCCCCACAGCTCCTGTGCATTTTTGGCTGGCTTATGTCCAGCTGTATCCCTAGAGCAGTGTTTTTCAACCTTTTTTGTGTCACGGCACACTTGAACCTACAGTTAAACTTTCGTGGCACACTTAATTTATGTTAATCAAAAAAAAGTAATAGGTGGCTCAGCACCTATGGCTCAAGTGACTAAGGCGCCAGCCACATACACCTAAGGTGGCGGGTTCAAATCCTACCCAGGCCGCCAAAACAACAATGACGGCTGCAACCAAAAAACAGCTGGGCGTTGTGGCAGGCACCTGTGGTCCCAGGTACTTGGGAGGCTGAGGCAGGAGACTCAATTGAGCCCAGGAGTTGCAGGTTGCTGTGAGCTGTGATGCCACGGCACTCTACCCAGGGGGATAGCTTGAGGCTCTGTCTCCAAAAAAAAAAAAAAAAAGTAAAAAGAATATACTTACTATGCTTTGAACTTCTTTCAAAAATAATTTACTTAATGACATTTTTTTTTTTTTTTGAGATAGAGCCTCAAGCTATCCCCCTGGGTAGAGTGCCATGGCATCACAGCTCATGGCAACCTCCAACTCCTGGGCTCAAGTGAGTCTCCTGCCTCCGCCTCCCAAGTAGCTGGGACCACAGGCACCCGCCACAATGCCTGGCCATTTTTTGGTTGCAGCCATCATTGTTGTTTGGCGGGCCCGGGCTGGGGATTTGAACCCGCCACCTTAGGTGTA
>CAUYQV010089455.1:0-28517 GCA_963574575.1 Galagoides demidoff
GGTTATACAACAGTAATTAATCAAGTCTCAGTGAGTTTTCCACCATTGTTCGTCTACTGAGAACTTGGGGGTTTTGTGAAACTTGGGACTTTTTTCCTTGTACCTGAAGCTTGTTCTTGGCAACTCTAGGAGGAAGAAGGGAGCCTGGGAACATGTTATCGGCCACCCTGGGGGGAGGAGGAACTTGCCTTGTTCCTGGAGTCGACTCTGGGGGGAGAAGGGAGGAGGAGGAAAATGGGCTGGAGAGGGTGGGGGGAACAGGTGAGGGCTGGGGAACAGGAGTGGGCAGGGGAAAGAGGGCTGGGTTACAACAGTGCCTGTCACAATGCTGGGGTATTTTTAGACACTGGGTCTTGTTCTGGTTCAGGCTGGTCCCCATCCCTTTAACTCAGGCAGTCCACCCACCTCAGCCTCCTGGAGTGCTGGGATTACAGGTGTGAGCCACCCCACCCAAGCGTTTTTTTTTGTTTTTTTTTTTTTTTTTGAGACAGTCTCACTTTGTCACCCTCAGTAGAGTGATATGGCATCATAGCTCACAGCAACCTCCAACTCTTGGGCTTAAGCAATTCTCTTGCCTTAGCCTCCAGAGTAGCTGGGACTACAGGCACCCACCACAACACACAGCTATTTTTTGTTGCAATTCTCATTGCTGTTTTAGCTGGCCTGGGTCAGGTTCGAACCCACCACCCTCAGTATATGGAGCAGGCACCCTACCCAGTGAGCCACAGGCACCACCCTATACCCAACCTTTTTTCATGTTCTCAAAGTTAGAGAAAAAGAATAAAACTTATAAAGAAGCCAGCTGGAACTCAAAATAATAACTCAGCACTCCTGGTACATATTCATAGTTCCAATTTCTGTCTAATAGAATCAGAATTCCAAAGTGTAGATAATTTCATCATATGTATTTTTGTACAGTATAAATAAAATAATTTTGAAGAATGTCTCCTTTGTTTGCCTTCTTTTCACTGTTTACAAGTTTGTTTTCCTTTCTAGAGTTCCCAAACAGCTTTCCCTCTGCTGGAACAGAACAAAGCTTTCCTTATAACCATCTGCCCAGGTGTGCAGGAGGCAGGGAGCAGTGGTTCATTCTTACCAGCCGCAACCTTGAATTTGCTTTTAGCTTCTGGTACGGCTGTGAGTTAATCACTACTTCTCTGATCATCAGTTTCATTATTTATGAAGTGGGAAGAATAAATCCATGTTTTTTTCAGGATAAATAGTGTTAATAGATGTGGCAGCTTCATGAAAAAGGATCTTCTGTCTGGGCGCTGTGATCATTTATGTGTAGTTTACAAACAATTTGCATGAATCTGTGACTCTCCTCGAGAATTATCTAGAAAGGAAAGAACACTCACTTAACTGATGATAGCCCGCGCAATGTGAGTGACTGGTGCTCCACTCTCAGGTAGTCTGTCTCTCCTCCAAGGACTGCTGATACCGGAATCTCGCTCTAGGTCTTGGTGATTCGAAGAATGAATCCGCGGACCACAGATCAGTGGTAAGACAGGATTTATTTACAGAAAAGAATACAGAAATATCAGAGCTCCTGGTATGGAGAGAAAACCCATGGTGGGAGAGAAAAGCTCCCTCTCTCTGTCTGTCTCTCTCCTCCGGCTCTTTGTCTCGGGGTATGAATAGTCACATGGGGTCCTTGGTAGTTACTAGGGTGTCTGGGACAACTTGTCTGAGATATGTCTGGCCCTCAGTAGTTACATTTAGTGTGTCCAGGTCATTGTGTCTGGAACATGTCTGGGTCATGTCTGGGTTGTGGATGAATGGCTACAATCCCTTTCATTCCTAGGCCTAGGAAATTTACATGAAATTGACCAGGCCTAAGAAATGGGGGATTCCCTGATCAGCCCTAAATATAAGGGGAGGGAAACATAAGGTGCTGGTGTCTCCCCAGCAGTTGTCTGATCCCTCTGGCTACTGGAGCCTCCTATGGGCCCCCCCTGCCTACCCTCCAGCCTGCTGGTTCCTCTGCTCACTGCCACTGAACCTACATCACCAAAATGGAAGCAGCAGGTTCCTCCCCCAGCTCCACCCCCCTAGCGCCACAAGCTGGCTGGGATGCCACTTGTCCTGTATCAACTCTCCTTCTCCAAGTAGAAACTCTAACTGCTATTAGGGAAAAAGAAGGAAGACTCAATCTAACTGCTTCCTGCTGAGTTAGGTGGTGATAGGAGTGGGCAGTTAGGGTTTCTCTGGAGGGAGAGTGATCCAGGGGTCCATGATACAATCAGGTCTTGGTCTGGAACCATCTTTACTGTGTGTGGCTTGATGACATTTCTGGAAGACACAAATCTGATTAGCACATTAAAAGTCAAGGCTGGAACAGTGAGAGGAGGGGGTTAATCACAGTGTCAGGTTAGAAGGACAAAGTCAGTGATGTTTAAAAGAAAACTATATTAACACTTTCCTTGCTGTCTTCTGAACAATAACTTTAAATTTTCTTTAGGTTCACATGTGTAGGTGGACTGTGGTTGATTCTCTTCCTGGTCTGCTTCTGTAGAAGGTGGTGGGTGCCAGAATTTTACTCATGAATGATGTATCCAGGAATCTATCCCCATAACTTTAACAGTTGTAGAAGAAGACAAGATAACAGAAAAGGGACCTTCCCAAGTTGGGGTTAGGGAAAGTGAATTAGAGGGAAGAGTTTTGATCATGACTAGATCTCTAGGAGAGAAAAGTTCCTTTAGTGTTGAATGTGAAAATGCAGTTGGGAGGTTTTTAAGGATTTGTTGAAATTTAGCTAAAGAAGTAATATGTTTTAATAATTCTGTAGTTTCTTGATCGAGTAATAAATTGTTAGTTAAAAAGGGTCTTCCATATAATAATTCTAATGGACTACAACCGAGTTTCTGAGGTAAATTTCTTATCCTAAGGAGAACAATGGAAAGCAATTTAGTCCCAGGGAGATGAGTCTCTTGAGTTAGATTTCATAACTGTCCTTTGATTTTATCATTCCTTCCCAGAGGACTGGAGCCTCCAAGAGCAGTGCAGGTGATATTTTATGCCTAAGGTTTTAGCTCTTCCCTGTGTTACAGCTGCCTTGAAGGCTGGCCCATTCTCACTTTGCAAACTCCAAGGAGTCCAAACCTGGGGATAATCTCATGTACTAAAGCCTTTACAACTTCCTGAGCCTTTTCTGTCCTGCAAGGGAGTGTTTCAACCCAATTAGTAAAAGTATCCACAAATACCAGCATATATTGTATACCACGTACCTTAGGGAGATGAGTAAAATCCATTTGCCAATCTTCACCTGGATATTTACCTTGTCTCTATATCTGGGGGAGCTAGATGGTGATTTAAAGGATTGTTTCTCTGACATACCTCACAAGTCCTTGTAATCTGTTTTATTTTTTTAAATAAGATTTTTCCATTAAAAAGAGCTTTAGCCATTTGATAGGTACTTTCAGTGCCAAAATGAAAAGACTGATGTAAAGTTTTAAGTATTTTCCATTGGCTTGAGGCAGGTAATAGCAAAAGTACACTTCTGTTTTGTAGTCAGCCTGATGGAAGTAGGGAATAGTCTCTGGATAAAGCCCATTCCTTTTCTTTTTGGGTGTATTGAGGTGCATGATTTTCAAGTGATCCCTCCCAAATAAGGGGTGCTACAAACAGAATTATTCCTGTCTTTGCTGCTATTTTAGCTTCTTTATCAGCAAGTTGGTTACCTTCAGAAATGTCATCTAAGGTCTTTTGGTATCCCTTACAATGAATAACTGCCACCTTTTGTGAAGCATGAATGACTTGTAACAACCTATCTATATCATGATGATTTTATGGGCGAGCCACTGGAAGTTAGATATTGTCTTTCCTTCCAAATAGCAGCATGGGCATGTAAAATGAGGAAGGCATATTTTGAATCAGTATAAACATTGACTCGTTTGTTTCTTCCAATTTCTAAAGCACGGGTTAAGGTTCTTAGCTCAGCTAATTGCACACTGGTTCCTGGAGGGAGAGACCCACTCTCAGTTACAGTGTACTGAGTAACTACAGCATAGCCTACTTTTCGAGTTCTGTGTTCAATGAAAGAACTTCCATCTGTATATAAAACCATCTCAGGATTACATAGGCGGGGGTTCTTGTAAATCTTTTCTAGCTACATAGGTCTGTGCTATAATTTGTTGGCCATCATGCCCTATTTCCTCATTGGATTCAGGGAGGAGAGTGGTAGTATTCAAATAAGCAGAGGTGTGTAATTGTAGCACTGGTCCCTCTAGTAATAAGGCTTGATATTTAAGAAGGTGGTTATCTGACAGCCAAAGATTGCTTTTTGAATTTAAAGGCCCAGTAAGGTCATGAGAAGTGTAAATAATTAGATCTCTTCCTAAACTTAGTTTGGTTGCTTCTGGGGTTAAGAGGGCTACAGCTGCTACAACCTATAGACAGTGTGGCATCCCCTAGCCACACTGTGAATTTCTTTACTAAGATAAGCTACAGGTTGTAAAACTGGACCCTGGTGTTGGGTCAAAACTCCCAGGGCAATTCCAGTTTGTTCTGTAATATACAGATTAAACTATTGTCCAGTGGGAAGACTCAAAGCAAAGGCCAGCGAAAGAGCAGTTTTCAACTGTTGGATTGCCTTATTTGCTTCTGGTTCCCATTCTAGAGTGACTCGGCCCTCTTTTGGGGCATTTTTAATTAAAGAATAGAGTGGTCTAGCGATTTCACTAGATCCAGGAATCCAGAGTCTGCAAAAGCCTGTAATTCCTAAGGAGCCTTGAAGTTGTCTGAGAGTTTGAGGTTTAGGGTGAGCCAATAATAGTTCTATTCTTTCTTTGTCCAAGGCTCTCTTCCCCTGTGAAAGCTGGAGACCCAAATAGTGAGCTTTAGGCACACATAATTGAGCTTTAGCCCTGGAAATTTTGTACCCACAATCAGCTAGGAAGTTTAATAGAATTTGTGTAGCTTTGTGGCATTCCTCTGCATCTGGCATTCCCAAAAGAATGTCATCTACATACTGAATAAGAGTTGCTGTAGGATATGAAAAGTGACTCAAGTCTTTGGATAAAGCTTGTCCAAACAAGTGAGGGCTGTCCCTAAATCCCTGGGGTAACACAGTCCATGTGAGCTGGGTGTTGGAGTATGTACCTCCCCAAAAGGGGAGCAGGAATTTCAGGCATGATTAGGAAGGCATGAGAGAATAGCCAGTCATCCTAATTGCAACTGAAAGGCTGAGAGAAAAATCTAATAACTGGATTTTCTAATAACTACACCCCCTGTATAGTTACAGATTTGGGGAATAAAAGACCAGGGTTAGAGAGAAGTACAGAAAATGTTGCTCCAGTGTCCAGAAGAAAGTCTATCTCCTGGTCCTTGATTATAAGGCAAACCCAGGTCTCCTGAGGAGTGATGACACAAGCTGGAGTCATGAGAATCTGCCCCAGGTACCCTCAGTCCAGTTTGGGTACTGATGGGATCACTTTCCTGGAGGCTTTCACCTTTGAGGACCAGCCACCCTCCAGTGGTCACCCTTGCATTCTGGACAGTGGCCAGGTGGCTTGCCCAGCCAGTGGTGCTGCTGGGGGCAGTCCTTTCTGAAGTGGCAAGCCTGACCACATGTGAAGCACTTGTTCTTAGCACCTCTGGCTTTCCTCCGCCCCTGAAACGTGCTCATTTGTCGCAGTGCCATTACTAGGGCCATTATTCTTTTCTTATTCCTTCTCTCTTTTTCCTCCTCTTTCTTCTGATCTCAGTTATAAAAGACCACAGTGGCTATTTTAAGAAGATTCTCCAGGTTGTGATCTGGGCCTAGAGCCCATTTCTGGAGTTTTCTTCAAATGTCTGGGGTCACCTGAGTGATAAATTTATCTTTTAAAATAACTTGGCCCTCTAAGGAGTTGGGTGTTACTGAGTATGTTTTCTCTCCCTAACCACTCAAGAAAGGCTGAGGGACTCTCATTTTGCACTTGGTTAATAGTACACAACTTGGAATAATTCATAGGCTTTTTCTTAGATCAATGTAAACCTTCCAGGATACATGTTAGAAAATATTTAAGCCACCAGTCACCTTGTTTCCTCAGGATTCCATTCGAGATCCTCAAAGTGAACTGCCTGTCTTTCCATGGGGTATCTGTCCCTTTCCTCAGGAGACATGCTGCCATCAGTATTGGACATGAACCACAAGTCACCCCACTTTCTAGCTTCATCTAAAACTTCATTTTTTTTTCATTAAAAGTTAAAGTTTAATCTAGTGGTTTGATCCAAGTAAGGTCAAAGCTTTGTCCTAACGCTTGGAGAACATCTGTGTCATCAGAAATTTTTCCTAAATCAACCTTAATTTGCTTTAAATTTGCCAGAGAAAACAGAGTGTATACTCACACACTTCCCCTTACAACACCTGCAGTCTCAACCAAGGGACACAAAGAATATGGTTGCCTTCTGCGGGTCCCAGTAGGACCAGAAAAACTCTTGGAATAGCTTCCCTCCTGGGGTTTTCTGAATGCACAGAGGAAGGTGCAGGAGAAGTACATGTTGCATTTGAAATAGGTTGTGACAGCGTCTCCCTTGGGAATCCCTGACCACTTGGGAAAGTTACTACAGCCAGGAGAGCTGAATCTATCTGACAGGTTTTACACAGTTGGAAGCTGTCCCTGAGAAAAAAGAAAGCTTGCACATAGGGTACTTCATACCACTTTTCTTCTTGTTTACAAAAAGTATTTAACTGAAAAATGGTGTCATAATTAAGAGTACCTTCTGGGGCCCATTGTTCACCAGTGGAAAGTTGATAGTGAGGCCAGACCTGGGTGCAGAAAGAAAACCATACATTCTTTTTTTAGCGTCTGGGGATCAAACATGTCCCAGTGCTTCTGAATACAGCCCGGTAGAGTATTCTGGCAGCATAGGCTGAAACATTAGGTATCCGGGAACCTGGTCCCACCAGATGACAGTTTTCCCGCCCCGTATTCCTGCATTGTCAAAGCTTCCTCTGACCAACCCAAGAAACCTTCCAGTCAAACAAAAGGAAGTGTCCTTCCAATGCTTGGGAAAGAAGCCCTGAGGAGAGTGGCCTCCTCAGCCCCTGCACTTGTCTGGAAATAGCCACTCTTACCAGTGTAGCACTTAGTACCTGCTGGCTCTCCTGTGCTTATTACATCCTGGCAGCGCAGCCCAAGAAATCATTATCAGGGGGCCGGGTCCCACCTGATGCATATTCTGCCCCTTTCTGCCTCTTCCACCCCCCACCCCCAGCTCCAGAGTATCAATCAAATTGGAGATGAGCCCCACCCTGGAGAAAATGTCTATTCCATTCTTCTACATTTAACTCTATGTAATCTTTAAAAGCTTCTTTTAAATTCCCAGCAACAAAGGAAAATAGCAGGTCTTAAATGCTATGTTTTCTAACCTCCCTTTTCTTTCCCAAAAATTAGCCAGGCAATAATAATTACTTAGTGACAAATCAGAATTGAGAAACACTTTGAATTTTTTGGATTACAATTAGTTATGATTAGCCAAAGACTAAAAGAAGCCTGGAAGTATTTTAAAATTGCCCATTTACACCAGTAAACCAGAAGAAATCACATACTCAGGGTCATTTTCTCCATTTTCAAGAGACTGAACTGTAGCTGAGGGTTTAGGGCCATTCTTGCCTTGGGGAGTTGCTTCCTTCTTTAAACCTCTAGTTGCCCAGGGAAGCTGTGTAGGGGAGTCTTTTTTCCCTTTGTTTTGAGTTGACTTATAGTTAATATGGTTTAGCCTTTTTTCTTGGACACATGAAAATGCCAATTGAATTTAATTTTGTAATGAAAGACAATAAAAAGGACCTTACAGTACACCTGCAACATCTGAGGTACACTTAGAACATCTGAAAAATACCAGAATGAGCCCCTACAAACTTAATTAGATAAGGTAATCCTTTACCAACATTCAGACAAAGATGTAAACCACAAGGAGAAAGAGAGA
Source organism: Galagoides demidoff (assembly GCA_963574575.1). Classification (NCBI taxonomy): domain Eukaryota; kingdom Metazoa; phylum Chordata; class Mammalia; order Primates; family Galagidae; genus Galagoides; species Galagoides demidoff. The sequence continues at coordinate 7,912 of CAUYQV010089455.1, forward strand.
ATCAGAAGAGGTCTCTAGAGATTATAGATATAAGTAGGAAAAGTTTGGGACAATGGAAGAAAACAGAAGATAGTAAAAGCTAGGAGAGCACAATTTTCCAAAGCCCCTCCCATGTCCTGGAGTCAGAACCATCGCTGGGGACCCCAGGGCCTCTGGGTGCTACCTCTTTGCTCGGCTCTCAACCAGAGAAAAGGAGTAAATAAAGAACAGTTTAAAAAGTCTTCTAGTATTCCCTTCAACTCCTTTTTGGAGCCAAGGAGAATTAGAAAGTTCGTTCCCCAACAGCCTCTTGCTTGTGACCTGGAGGTCAGCAGCCACACTATGCACATTTACCAGCTGATGGGCATCAAAATTATTAGTCTGCATTATTCTAACTATAGAGAAAAGCAGGATAGAGGTAAGTGGTCCCATTGCTTACCACAGATGTTCAATTCCAGACGAGCCCCCAAATATGATTACAGGAATTTTGCTCTTCAGTAGGTTCTTGGTCTCCATGATTCACAGAGTGAATTCATGGACCATGGTTCAGTGGCAAGGCAGGATGTATTTATTGAAAAGAATACAGAAACACCAGAGGTCCTGGCAGAGACAGAAAACCCAAGTCTCTCTTTCTCTCTCTCTCAATCTCCCACACACTCCCCGGGCTCTTTGTCTAGGGTATATGTAGTTGCATTGGGCCCTCAGTAGTTACATTTAGCATATCTTGGACATCGTGTCTGGGACATGTCTGGGTCATGAATGAATGTCTACAATCCCTTTCATTCCCAGCCCTAGGAAATGTACATGAAATTGACCAGACCTAAGAAATGGGGGTTTCCTGTTTAGCCGTAAGTGTAAGGGGAGGGAAACCTAAGGTGCTGGTGTCTCCCCAGCAGTTGTCTGGCCCCTCCGGCTATTGGAGCCTCCTGTGATGCCTCCCTACTTACCTTCCAGCCCAGTGGTTCCTCTGCTCACAGCCACTGCACCAACACTGCCAAGGTGGAGGCAGCTGGTCCCCCTCTCCCCAGCTCCACTCCCTAGTTCCACAAGCTGGCTGGGATGCCACTTGTCCTGTGTCACTACAATGCCTTGGAGAGTGTGTGTGCCATCCTCTCCCACCCTAGGCCTGGGGATTCCTGTCATGCAGCCAGTTCCGTTACAACAAACTTTTCAAATTAGTTTTTAGTCCATTTCTACATTACTGTTATCTTTCTCGACTTTTCACCTTCTTGTCAAAAACGTAATTATCAGTCAAGCTCTAGGAGAGCATTTCTAGTCTCTGCTCATCCCTTCCCTGCTGGGGGCTCAGAGTGGCCATTCCTGTCACTGCTTCCCCAATGCAGTCCCCTCCAGAGTCTGGATGATGGGTCTCAATGTTACATTCCTCCTGTTCCTATGTCATGCCCACTCGACATATTTATTTCTCTCCAGGATATAATCCCTTGAGTGCCATTGGGTGTTATTTTTTGGTGTCTTTTGTCAAAGTTCTATCCCTCTTGCTATTTACATGGCTTTGTTCTTGTTCTTACGGATTTTATTCAGATAAATCAGAAACCCTCATTTGCTATTGGCTGCATTCCCCACCGTCCTCAGGAGTGCCAGTGTATTTCTGCCAAGATCTCCCCGCTGCTTCCTGGGGAACTCCCTGGGATGCACAGATTCACAGAGACCCCACCTCCGTTAGGTCTCTGGTCTGTTACACTCTATCAAAGAGGCTCTGTAAGGGCAAGAACAGTGTGTCCACAACTATGGAGTCTTAGTGCCACTGTTTTGAGCCATGTGTTTATTTGTTAATTCCTGTCCTTGGAATTCACTTCCTGTCTCAGAACTATCTGTAAAATGTGTATCCTCACATCTACCTCCTGGGTGTTTTTGAAAATTAAATAAATGATTATACGCACACACTGGTCTCCAGAATCTAACAGGCACCCAACACATATCAGTCCCCTTACCCTAGAGCCCTTAACTAAAATTACAACTTCTCTATCCACCAGTAAGACCCAGATAATGTGACCCAGACTAAAACATGGTTTACTTCAACTTCCTTCTGATATACTATAAGGGTTAAAATTATTATTAAAAATTCCTTCCTCCTCCATACTCTTTGCTTTTTCCCTTAGAGGGAAATGGGATATTTATGGTTCATTCTTCATTTAAAATAATTAAACATAGACACATACATATGTTTACATTTGTATTCCCCCCCACACACAAACCCTACCCCAGTAGACAGCAGTATGTTTTAAGCTCTTTTTTGTTCTATTAAGTGAATTCTGTAGCTCGTTCTGAACTAGTTTACTAAAAACTGTCTGTTTTCACTAAGCTGCACAGTCCTCCATGGGTAGATGGATGGACCATAGTTTCTTTATCAGTCTTTCAAACCATTGATGAGTTATTTATATTCCTTTGCCATAAAAAATAATCTGGCATGAATAGCCTTGTGCATTTGCCTTACCACAGTTTCCAAAGCAAAAGATGGCACGTGGCTGCAGGATGCAACCAGCCTACGTTCACTGGAAAAAAGCATTACAGGTGCAAGTACAAGTCCCCAGGTTGCTTCTAAAAATAGTCACACACACACACAAACATGTATTCACTACAATTATCATTTTAAACATAAAGTATATGTGGATTCTTACAGAAAAAGGAACATTTTAATAATATAAATTATTAAAACCACATTTAAAGAAAAACTGAGGGCAATCCTACACACACACACACTCTCCTCCAAAAAAGAGAAAAGAGAGTACTTGACAAGGAGTATAGAAAGCTGTGTTATTCTGATGTCAAAACCAGAATGAGGGACTAAAAAGAAAAAAGGGCTATGGCTAACATCCCTCATGAATACAAACACAAAAATCCTTAACAAAATATTAGCAAAGAGATTTCAAATGTATATGAATTATAGTTCGTATATTTCATGAATATATTTCACATTCCTATATTTGTTCTGAGTGAGAGAGTAGGGAGTGAATAGGAAGGCCTTTGACATTACTACACACTGCTGGAGACTCATAAACATTGGACACTTAGGCTATGCTGAATTTATTTTAGAGATTGCTTTCTTCGATAATAAATTAACATTTTTTTTACTGTCAATCTTTACCTTATAATTTTTTAAATTTACCTTTTTGACTCTAAGTTTAAAGCATAAACACATCGTGCAACAGTATAAAATATTTTCTGCTGTCTTTATGTTCTTAGTCTATAAGATTTTATTAAATTTTTAATTGTTTAACTATTTTTTTTTACTTTGATGCTTTTTTGTTTATATCAACCAAGACACAAGCACACACTTTACCGTAGGCCTCCCTGCCCTCTTCGAGCAATGGCTGTGCCACTCCTGTCTCTGATTCTGTCTTTAACTCCCCTATTTGTCTGAGACTGTGTCTGCTCCCCTCTATGTCTTTCACAAAGGCTCTTGTCCTTGGGTTTCAGCCTCACCAAGGTGATCCAGGGTGACTCTGATCTCAGTATCTTTAGCTAATGTTCACATGAGGTTGCAGTCTTCAGTTCTGAGCACAGGGTGGATGTGTCATTATTGCAGGCCACCATTTATTCTATTGCAACACCCAGTCCTGTCTATTGCTAAGGCACGCAGGAGCATAGGCACCTTCCTCAGTTGGTGATGACAAGACCAAAGGCTCCTGCACTCAACATTAAACTTAAGATGAAAGACCAAATGTTTTCCCTAAAGATTGAGAACATGGTAAGGCAAGGATGTCTACTCTCACCACTCTTCTTTAGCACAGTACTGGAAAATTGGGCACATTCAAAAAGGCCAAGAGAATAAATAAATGGCAAATAGATCGGAAATGAAAAAAGTAAAACACTACTTGCAAATAACATGATTGTCTAAATAGAAATTCCCAAGGAATTCACAGGTATTTTTTATTTTATTTTATTATTTAGGATTCATAAAAGGCACAAAAGATTAGGTTACACTGATTGCAGTTGTTAGGTAAAGTCCCTTTTGTAATTGTATCCTGCTTCCAAGAGATGTGCCATAGAGTGTGACCTCCCAGCCCCCAGTCTCCTACCCTCTCCCTGATCACTCAATCCCCTATCCCACTCCTTGTATTAAATCATCTATGCCTTCATATTAGAATTGAGTACATTGAATACTTGCTTCTCCATTCTTATGATGCTTTACTAAGAAGAATGTGTTCCAACTCCTTCCAGGTTAATACAAAAGATGCAAAGTTTCCAAGCTTTTAATGGCTGAGTAGTATTCCGTAATATACATATACCATAGCTTGTTAATCCATTCCTGGGGTGGAGGGCATTTAGGTTGTTTCCACATTTTAGTGATTGTAAATTGAACTGTGAAAAACAGTCTAGTATAAATGCCCTCATGATAAAATGATTTTTATTATTCTGGCTACATGCCTAGTAATGGGCTCGCAAGATCAAATGGAAAGTCTAATTTGAGTTTTTTGAGAATTCTCCATACTTCCTTCCAAAACGGTTGTATTAGTTTGCAGTCCCACCCACAGTGTAAAAGTGTTCCCTTCTCTCCATGTCCATGCCAGCATCTGCACCTTTGTGACTTTGTGATGTGGACCAATCTCACCTTGGTTAAGTGATATCTCAAAGTGGCTTTTATTTGCATATCTCTGATGATCAGAGAAGATGAGAATTTTTTCAAATGTTTGCTAGCCATTTGTCTGTCTTCATCAGAGAAGGTTCTGTTCATATTTCTTGCTCAGAAGTAGATGGGATCGTTTATACTTTTTCTGTTGATTAATTTGAGTTCTCTGTAGATTCTATTTATCAACCCTTTGTCAGATTGATACCCTGCAAATACCTTTTCCCATTCTGAAGGTTGTCTTTTTAGCTTACTTGTTGTGTCTGTATCTATGCAAAAGCTTTTCAGCTTAATTAAGTTCCAGTTGTTATTTTTTTGTTGTTGTTCCATGGCCACTGAAGTCTTTGTCAATTTTTTTTTTCCCCAGTCAAACATTATCAAGAGTTTTCCCCCATACTATAATCTATGATTTTTATCATTTTGTGTCTTAGATTTAAGTCTTTTATCCATCTTGAGTCAATTTTTATAAAGGGTGAAAGGTATGGGTTGAGTTTTAGTCTTTTACATGTGGTTACCTAGTTCTCCCAGTGCCATTTGTTGAAGAGGGATTCTTTTCCCCACTGTATGCTTTTCTTTGGTTTATCAAAGATCAGATGGCAAGTAGAGACTGGTTTCATCTCTTGGTTTTCTATTTTGATTGATATGTCTATGTCTATTTTTCTGCCAATACCATGTTGTTTTGATTACTGTGGATTTATAACATAGCCTGACATCTGGTAGGGTGATGCCTCTGGCTTTGTTTATATTATTAAGAATATCCTTAGCTATACAGGGCTTTTTCTGTTTTCATACAAAACAAAGTACTACTTTTTCCAGTTATTCAAAATACTATGTTGGTATTTTAATGGGGATTGCATTGAATCTGTTGATTGCTTTGGTAGAATAGACATCTTGACAGTGTTGATTCTTTCCAGCCAAGAGCACGGTATGTTCTTCTATTTGTTAGTGTCCTCTGCAATTTCTTTTCTTTGCGTTTCCTAATTATCTTTGAAAAGATCTTTTACTTTTTTGTGAAAAGTATATTCCTAAGTCTTTCATTTTTTTAGAAGCTACTATGAAAGGAATTATATCTTTGATTCACTTCTCTACTTGGCTGTTATTGGTGTATACAAAGGCTACTGATTTGTGGACATTGATTTTATGCCCTGAGACATTACTGTATTTCATGATGATTTCTAGGAGTTTTGTGTTTGAGTTTCTGAGATTTTCTAAGTACAAGATCATATCATCAACAAAGAGAGAGAGTTTGACCTCCTCTCCCTCCATTTGGATTCTCTTTATAGCCTTCTCCTGCCTGATTGCTTTGCGTAGAACTTCCAGCACAATGTTGAATAATAATGGCGATAGTGCACATTCTTGTCTGGTTTCAGTTCTAAGTAGAAAAGTTCTCAGTTTTATTCCATTCAGTATGATATTAGCTGTGGTTTTGTTGTAGATGGCTTCTATCAGCTTACAAAATGTGCCACCTATGCCTATTTTCTTGTGTCCTTGTTAGAAAAGGATGATGAATTTTGTCAAATTCTTTTTCTAACAAGAAAGGATCTATTGAAAGAATGATATGGTCTTTGTTGTTTCTTCTATTGGCATGGTGTATTATATTTATGGATTTGCTTATGTTAAACTGACCTTGAAGCCCTTGGATGAAGCCTTTTTGATTATGATATATAATTTTCTTAGTGAGTAGTAGCTGAAAATTATTAGCTAAGATTTTGTTGACTATTGTTGCATTGATATTCATTAGTAAAATTTTTCTGTACTTCTGTTTAGTTGGGTCCTTTTCTGGTTTTGGAATCAAGGTAATATTTGCTTCATAGAACATGTTGGGGAAGCTTCCCTCCTTCTCAGTGTTTTGGAATAGATTCTGAAGTACAGGTCCAAACTCATCTTTGAAAGTGTGATATAATCTGATGTGAAGCCATCTGGTCCTGGGCTTTTTTTTTTCCCCCTTTGGAAGCTTTTTTATTGTTTTTGCACTCTGACTGCTTGATACTGGTCTGTTAAGAGATCTATTTCTTCCTGGTTAAGTCTAGGAAGATGGTGTGATTCCAGGTATTGGTCCATTTCCTCCACATTGTGAAATTTCTGGGCAAAAAAGACTTTGGTAGTAGTCAGAAATAATCTGTTGTATCTCTGTGATATCAGTTGTTATTTCCCCCTTTTCATTTCTGATTGAGGTGATTAAAAATTTTACTTTTCTATTTCTAATTAATCTGGCCAATAGTTTATTGATTTTATTTATGTTTTCAAAGAAGCAACTTTTTGTTTTATTAATTTTCTGTATTATTCTATTATGAATAGACTATTCAGAAAATTCTATTCAGTTTCATTTCTTTCTGATTTAATTTTTGTTATTCATTTTCTCCTGCTAGGTTTGGGATTGGATTGCTCTTCCTTTTCCATTTCTTTAAGATGGTTCATTAGGTTATTGATGTGCTCTATTTCTGCTTTTCAGATGAAGGCATCCACTGCATTAAATTTCCCTCTTAGGACTGCTTTTGTAGTGTCCCATAGGTAGTTTTGGTAGCTGTGTCTTCATTGTTGTTTTGTTCAAGGAAGTTAATGATTTCCTTTTTTATCTCTTCCCAAACTGTCATTCAGCATAAGGTTATTTAATTTCCATGCTTTTATGTGGGGATGACAATTTTTGTTGGAGTTGAGTTCCACCTTTATTGCCTTGTGGTCTGAGATGATAGAAAGTAAAATTTCAGTTCTTTTGATTATGTTGAGATTTGTTTTGTGTCCAGGATATCATGTATTTTGCAGAATGTTCTATGGGCTTATGAGAAGAACATATATTCTTTAGCTTTGGATGAACTGTTCTTTATGTGTATATCAAGCACAGTTGTTCTATTCTAGGGTCAAATTTAACTCCCTTGTATTTTTGTTTATTTTCTGTTTACAGCAGGGGTCCTCAAACTTTTTAAACAGGGGGATAGTTCAATGTCCCTCAGACCGTTAGAGGGCTGGATTGTGGGTCCTGGGATGAGTAGGCCACTAAGCAGGACAGGCAGCAGTAGCAAAAACACCCAGTGGGCCGGGTAAATGTCCTAAGTGGGCTACATGTGGCACGTGGGCCATAGTTTGAGGACTCCTGGTTTAGAGGATCTGCTAGGCAGATTTCTGTAAGAGGAGTGTTAAGTCCCCTGATATTATGACAGGATATCCTATTGCTCAGACTAACTAAGGTCTGTTTCAAGAAACTAGGAGCATTTAAGTTGGGTGCATAAATATTTAGAATTGAAATGTCTTCTCATTATATTGTTCCCTTGACCGATATGAAGTGTTCATCCTCGTCTTTTTTGACTTTAGTTACTTTAAATTCACTTATATCTGAAAATAAGACTGTAACCCATTTTTCTTCTGATTTACATCTGCCTGAAAAATTGTTTTCTTCCCTTAGCCCTGAGTTTTAATTTGTCCTTCAAGGCTAGGTGTGTTCCGTGCAGATAGCTAATGGATAGCTTGTCCTTTTTTAATCCCATCAGCTAGCCTGTGCCTTTGCAGTGGGGAATTTAAGCCATTAACATTTATTGATATAATTGATAAGTGTGGTGGAGTTCTATTTGTCTTACTTTGTGAAAGTCCATTGCATAGTTTTATATTTTGCATCATTGTGGAAGCTAGATTTTATCCTTTATTTTCTGGGTGTTTACTTTACTGGTAGTGTATTGTGATGGTCAGTGTGTAGAACAAGTCTAAGTATTTCCTATAGAGTTGGTCTTGTTGTGGCATACTTCCTCAATACTTGCATATTAGTAAATGATTTCTCTGTCAATTCTGAAACTTAGCTTAGCAAGGATATAGAATTGTATGCTAAAAATTATTTTCTTTAAGTAAATTAAGGGTAGATGACCATTGTCTTACAGCTTGAAAAGTTTCATTTGAGAAGCCTGCAGTCACCCTGATGGTTTTGCCCCTTGTAGGTCAATTGGTACTTACTCCTGGCAGCTTGCAGAATCTTTTCTTTTGTCTTGACTTTGAACAGGTTCATGACAGTGTGCTTTGGAGAAGTTCTATTTGAGTTGAGATGACCTAGGGTTTGATTTCCCTCTGAAAGGAGTGTATCTGAATATTTGATGATATTTGGAAAATTTTCATTTATGATATCCTCTAGTAGGGCTTCCATTCCTCTGGGGCATTCTTCTTACCCTTCTGGGATACCTATAATTTGTATGGAATCCCATAATTCTGTCAGAGAATGCTCTGGCGTTTCTTTCTTTTTCTCTGTCTCTTTAACTGCCTGTGTTAGCTCAAGAACTTTATCCTTTCCCTCTGAGATTCTTTCTTCTGCCTGGTTCAATCTGTTGTTGATACTTTCTACTTCATATTTAAGTTCCCTGATTAACTGATTCAATCAGTCCTCAAGGGGTCCTCAAACTTTTTAAACAGGGGGTCAGTTCACTGTCCCTTAGACCATTGGAGGGCCAGATTGTGGGCCCGGGGACGAGTTGGCTGCTAAGCAGGAAAGGCAGTGGTGGCAAAAACACCTGGTAGGCTGGATAAATGTCCTAGGTGGGCTGCATGTGGTCCATGGGCTGTAGTTTGAGGACACCTGAAGACTCTCATATGTACTTTCTATATTCTTACATTGTTCATCTCTTGTTCTATTATGTTTTTGGATTTCCTTATGATTACTTTCCACTTTCTCAGCAATTTTACCATATGTATTTTAAATTTGCTTTCTGTCATTTCTAACATTTTTTTAATAGATGGAATCCTCTGCAGTAGCTACCTCATGAGCCCTTGGAGGAGTTGTTCTGGTCTGTTTTTTTTATATTGCCAGGATTTTTCTGCTGTTTCTTTCTTATGAGTGTTTTATTTCTGTCTGTTTCCTTGCCCTACTTTTTTCTTTCACACCCTTTTGCTCTTTAAGTTACTGTGCCTCTGACCTAAGGTGTTAAAGTGTCCTTTTGGTAAAGGACTAAAAGGAAGAGAAGAATGAATAGCAAGAAGGGATAAAAGATTTAAAAAAAGAGAGATAAAAGAGAAATGGAAGGAGGTAAGTAAAAGGGAAGATTGGCAAAAAGAAAAGAGGAACAGAAAGAGAGAGACAAGAGTAATAGTGGTGTACAGTAGGGTACTTTGACCCACAACCACAAATCCCAACCTCTGGGAGGCTGGTTGGTCTTCCTAATGTCTGCAGCCCTTTGCCATCCTGAGCCAACACAGGACCCCACCTTCACCAAACAGAGAAGAAAAACAAAAATACTGTAAATCAAACCAAAGCCAACAAATAAAAAACCTTAAGGGGGCAGCACCTGTGGTTCAAAGGAGTAGGGCACTGGCCCCATGTGCTGGAGGTGGTGCATTCAAACCCAGCCCTGGTTCCCCCCCAAAAAAAAATCCTTAAGGGAGAAAATTGGGGGTAAAACAAATAACAGGGGCAGGAAACTAGCAAAAATGAAGCCCTTATTATTAAAGAATACAATACAATAAAAATAAAGAAAAAAGAAAAATTAAAATCTAAGAGGGAAAAGTTGAAAAAAAATTAAAAGAAAAAATGAGATATATATACATCTGAAGATATAAAAAACTATTTATACGTATATATGGCTGAATATTGCCTGGGCAACAGGTGATCTTCTGGAGTAGAAGAGTGAATCACAATACAGCTATATAACATGGAGCCTGGAAGCTACTCTTGAATTCTTTGTCCTCATATCCCTCAGGGTTGGGAGACTGAATCTCTCCTCAGCCTATTTAATAGACACAGCTTGACCTTTACAAACTGTGTCCCTTGGCTAAGCAGTGGCTTTCCCAGGAAAGTGTGTGTCACTTGGATCTCTCCAGAATTGCCTGCCCCCTTATTAGGCATGCCAGAATCAGCTTGGTCTACGACCCTGAGGGCTGACCCTGGAAGGCAGCTTTCCCACACTGGCTGCCCATGGCTTGCAGCAGAGTAATGAAAGCTCCATTCCACCCCAGCATCTCAGTCCCAACCACTGGGTGCTGTTCAGATTCACTTGCTCACTAGTCCAAGTTCTCCCAAAGTAGCTTACCCAGGTGCCCAAGTCCAGAAAAAAAAAAATGAAAGAAAGAAAGAAAAAGAAAAAGAAAAAGAACACAGGGCAGGGCTTCCCTGTCTGCAAACTCTTGCCACTGCTGTAACTGCTGCCGCCACAGCCACCATAGCCAGCCACCTCTGACCAATCGCAAACACTTGCCACTTCTCCACTACCTTCATCCTCCTCTTGGGGTCCTGAAGTTTCCCACTGCCTCCCTGTGCCCCCAAAGGTATGTTTCAGGATAGAGCCCAAAGCCAGAGGTGCCTGGAATCTTGTCTCCCCAGTCTCACCATGCCTGGTTACAAAGAATCTGTATCTAGCCTGCCATCTTGCTCTGTATCCCCCCACCCCCAGATTATCCTTTGAAACCAGTAAGCCAGTTTCATGAATTTACCAGATAAATAAACATATCCCTCGTATTTCTGTACTCACTGCTGTCGGATATTAACAAAGACCATGTGAACACTAACACTTAAAGAGAAAAAAATACAATTTACAGTCACTCAAAACAGTGAAATATGCAGGTAGAAATCTAACCAAATATGTACAGCACTTGTATTTTAAAAACTACAAAATTTTGTCAAAAGAAATAAAACATCAGAACAAATTGAGATTATACATGGTATTCACGTATTGGAATACTCAGACTAAAGTGTCAGTTCTCTTTAAATTCACATACAATCAAAAGCAGTTTTTGTAAAAGTCACAGAAAATGTCTGTATAGATATAAACAAGATTATCCTAAAATTTACATGAAAGGACAGAGGAGGTAGATTGGCTAAAGTAATTTTGAGAGAAAATACAGTGAGAGATGCCCCCTTCCCAATTCCAAGAGCATATAGCTCCAGTAATCAAGATCGTATGGGGTTGATGGCAGGGTAGACACAGAGGTTAACTAACAGACTCAATATTCAGCCCAGAAATAGACCCGCAGAAATATGTTCCCCCTGATATTTGGTAAAACTGCAAAAGTGATTCAACAGAGGAAGAGAAGTTTTTTCAATAAATTATAATGAAACAATTGGATGTGCATTGTCAAAAAAAATCACTCCAAATGGACAATAGGCTGAACTTAGAATCATATAACTATCACAAAAAGAAATCTTTGCAATCTGAGACTAGGCAAAAATACTTTAGACTTGTCACCAAAACACAATCCATAAAATTGATAAGATAGACCTTATCAAAATGGAAACTTTTGCTCTCTGATAGATGGTAGAAAGAACATGGAAAGATAAACTGTAGGCTGGAAGACAATATTTTCAAACTGTATATCTAATAAATATGTGAGGGACTCTCAAAAGTCATCAGTAAGCACACGAGCAATTAGGAAATGTATGAAAGAACTTTCACCAAGGCAAACATGCAACAAACATGTGAAAAAATGTTCACTATCTTTAGCTATCAATGAAATTTGAATTAAAACAAGAATGGGGTACTATACACACCTGTCAAAATGTCTAAAACTTAAAAAAAAAAGTGAGAACACCAAATGCTCTCAAGGATGTAGAGAAATTGGATCAATCAAGTGTTGCCGATGGGAATGTGGAATGCTGAAGCCCTCTGGAAAATGATTTGGCTATTTCTCATTCTACAACAGACTGTTTTTATATGACACAAGCATTGCACTCCTGGCCCTTTATTTCAGAGAAATGAGAACTTCTCTTTACATAATAATAATGTAATGATTATATAAACAGGGAGACTTACAGCAGTTCCCTTCATAATATTCAAAGACTGTTAACTTTCCCGATGTCAGCAAAGAGTATTAGGCAAAATATGGTTCTTCCATACAATAGAATACTGGTCAGTAATAAAAAGGAATAAACCATTCATACACGCAAAACCTTGGATTCAGACCCAGACAGTAGTGCTGCTGGAAAAACACACTCTCCAAAAGTTACATACTTTAAAATACCATAGCTATGATGTTCTGAGATTATCCAGGAATACAAAAAGAGCAGAGATTCGTAGGTGGAGGGAGTAAGGGGAAAGTGAGGGCTGGGAATGGTAGGTGTGGCTGGAACAGTCGCCTGCAGGAATCCTGTCTGCATCAGTGCCCTGGCAGTGACAGTTTACTCCAGAATTGCAAGATGCTACCACTGGGGGAAATGGGATGGATGTTAGATGTGATCATTCTGTGTTATTTCTTACAACTGCATGTGAACATATAGTTATCTCAAAGTATAAAGTTTAATCAAAAAGCAAAACAAAAGCCCATAATAATCCTTTACTAAGTCAGACACGGACCTTAATAATCAATTTCCATAGCCACCTCTGCAACTATTCTACTGAGTAAATTCTGCTGATACTGAATACTTAGCGTACAGAAACCTCTCTTTAATTTAGAAATCAGTATCAATTAGCTGCATCTGTGGTGAGTTTAGTGGCTTTTGTGGAGTATTCTCTTTCCTTTTTACTGTGATTAGAAAGGGATAACATTAATGCTATCGACCAATTATAATGACTATAATCTTCCATTCTACGATAATCTACTTTGAAGGGTAAATAACTTTCCCTGAAAATCAGCTCCTGCAACCCAGCTTTTCCTGGGGTGTGTTTGCTTTTATTGGAATTTCTTTGGCAAAGCTTTAGAAGCTGCAGGGATTGATCTTGTTTCTCAACCTACCATTGGAATAAATGTTGGTTAACTTTGTTAACAAATTACACACCCTGTCTCATTCAACCCTGGGATAAGTCAGAACCATACAAATTCCCAAAAAGAATGTTTTACGTGAAAACAAACTCGACTTAGCAGAGGAAATTTTGAGTTGAGACTGATGACCATGGAGTGGGGCTGACGTGTTGAGAGGCTGGCTTTCTCCTCTTAAGTGAATGACTGTGTTAGAACAGAATACGTCACGTCAAATGAGCAGCAGATAGGATTTGTATGAGTTTTCTCCTTGAACAGTATTATGATAAATTCACAAAATAGAATTTGATTTTTTTCTTCCCTCCTACTAGGAGGATCAAGCAAAGAAAATGAGTTTGACCTTCAGTCTTTGAAGTTTCTTGATGCATGACAACCACAGCCAGTGATAAAAGTTAAGCTCCACACTTCAAATGAGCAATGAGTCAGTTTTCCCAGCTGTCTTTCCTAAGTCTGTATCTGCTTTTCTCTCTCTCTCTCCCCTCGCATTATTTTTGGAAGAGCAATACACAAAATGGCTAAGGAAATAATAGACATCTCCTTAAAGTCTTCATCTCCAATCATTGGCCTAATCATGACATATTAGCATATTGGCAAAATTTTGTAGCCAATGACAGTATTTCTTGAGAAGAGAAGGAAAAAGGTGCAATTTTTAAGCCCTACTCCCAAAGTATATTGTCAATGTATTGAAAAACTGCCTTGTACTCACAAACCATTTCCAAGGTCATGTGTATAGAAGCATACAAAGACCCACATTTTTGTTGTTTTGAAAAATATATAATCATAATGTTAGTATAGCATTTATTATCAGTAATAAAACATGTATAAGGTCCAGAAAATACAGGAAAGTAGACAAGGAAGTGAAACAACCATATCGTTAAAACCACTAAACATTATCTTTAATTTAAATAATTAATTGTATAAATATTCATTTTGTACCTAATATTTTGTGCCTGGAACTGCTTTGAGGGTTGGAGACATTTAAATAATAAGTGGGCAAAGGACTAACTCTCACAGATCTGACATTCCTGTTGGAAAGATGGCAGGAATGGCAATGATAACACAGAACTTACTTCACTGCTTCTAAGGCATGGATTGTTTAACACTGTAGTATCTCTCCAAGATGGGACATGTGGTACAAAAATCACATACACGTAAGAGACTCATGGCCACACTTTAATTTTCCTTTTCAATATTGCATGAAATAATGATGCCTCTTATCACTGATGGTCTGCTAGGTCTGATGTTCTCCTGGGTAGAGATAAGTTCAGTAGAGGAACATGTAGGGGTTGGTTGGAGGGCTAGAGCATGGTGAGTAAGCTCTGCCCAGGCATCTGTCCTCAAGGGGCACTGGGAGAAGGGGGGACAAGCCTGTGCATATCTGTGCACTATCCCCAGGTGGTAAGGTTGTGCTCACTGACCTGTAAGGAGACCAGGATGAACCACAGGGAAGGAGTTACAGGAGGTGAGAGCTTTCCAGTTAGGCAGGAGCAAAATCAGGAAGAATCACATCAGCATTGTGCCTGTGCTCTGCTGTCAGAGGCCCTGAAGATTTCATGTAGGATAAGCACCTGGCTGAACCTGACCCATGCACATCATCCTGGGACAGTCTGGTGAGCTGTGAAGTCAGGCTGGGTGTGGGTGGGAGGTCTGAAGTACACTCTGAGATGCAGTGATTGGAAAATTTTAATTTAGGAACAAGGGAAAATCAAGAAAGCAGGTAGTTTACTTAATGCCCATCTGGAAAAGCAGAAAGAATTCAGATGGGGAAAAGTTGTGCCTTGGGAGTGCCCTGTCAGGGAAATCAAAATAACATGGAAAGGTCAGAAACCATGGAGATAAATGGGAGGAATTTTGAAGAAACAGAAAAGTAACTATGTCTTTATATCCATAGCCACAGTTCCACAAAAGTCATCAAATAAAGCATACTTCTGTTTCATTCATTGTTTCTTTAAAAGGCTGTCATATTTGATCACATTGCAAAGGCTAGCCTTCTGAGCTATGGGTAAAATGTACTTCAAAGATTATCATTTTTTTTAACTAGGTTTCTACAACATCATCTTTCAGTAACTATATTTTTTCAGTTGTTTGTTCCCACATCTTGAAAATGAATTTCCAATGCCAGCTGCTACTGGAAGGACTTGATTATAGCCCCTTTTATTAATACTAGGTATTCTTCAATGATTACATTGATGTGCACAGTGTACTGTGTTTATGTATAGTTGTTATTATGACAAATCTATCAAAGCACAATGTGGAATAGTGTACACAGGCATATGTACACAATGTGGAATATGTAATGGGTGTATTTTGAAAACGATTAACTTTCAATGATAGGAAAAAGTGACAGTCTTTCTAAAGATTCTCATCTTTATGTTTGTGTCAAAGAAGTTGGCAATAATCCTCCACAAAACCTACATCAATCACAATGATGTGAAGACAGTTTCATTGCTAGACAATATCAAAAAATCAACACTCTACAAAACTTTTCTTTCTTTCATTTGCATACATTTGTTGACAAATATTTTACTTAAAAGCATTTCCTTAAAATAGGTTCCATTTTTGTATTGTTATATTCAGTCTCTACCCAAGACTCTTCTCTACCCTAGAATAAAAACAAGAATAAAACTGAAGGCATTAACAAGTAGTCTATTAAATCAGCCTTAATGCTGGATTAAGTTAGGTCTTTCTTAGACCCTGTCAATGTATTATCATTTTCAGAATAGGTAGTTGCAAGAATTAGACAAAATTTAATCAGGCCATTGAGCTATGGTGTAGTCACATTAATGTCTGCTGATGATGTTTAGCATCTACTGGCTTATGTAAGAATTATGGCATTGTTAAATCAAGTTCAGTCAGTTGTTTATTGGTAGGGAAAATAAGCTAAATCAAGTAGATAATGGGAGAAATTTCATGTGGAATATAACTTTGGCTCTCATACTAAGGCTAGAAGAGGGGCATGACCCACTGGGAGAAAAAGCATTAGAATGGAGTGGGGCCAAAGAGAGGCAGGATGAACACAGCCTGAACAAGTCTGCAGAGGTTTAAACTGATGTGTCAACTTCCAGATAAAGGCAAACTGGGAGGCAAAAGCAGCTCATTGATGAATCTGACTAACAGGACAGGAAGTGGAGATTCTAAGTCTCTAAGCTGCAGAGTTCCCGCATGGCACAGGAGGGAGTCCGCGTGAGGCAGGCTGCAATGGCCCAGATGCTGCACGCCCCAGTGCCTGGAACTGGGAACCAAGGGTTACTGACTCCAGCAGCCCTATGGTCCTGCGTCCCCATGGTGGTAGGACAGCCCTGATCTCAGCTGTGTCAGTAGTACACTTGTTAATCTACTGAACCTTTGAGGGACGCTTAGGTCGATTTCCTCTCTTGGCTATTGTGAACTTATCACAGTGAACATGGGGGAGCAGGTGCCTTCCCCACATGCTGATTTCGTTTCTTTGGGGTATATAGCCAGTAGTGGGACGGCTGGATCAGGTGGTAGTTCTATTTTTAACTTATTTTTTATTTTTCTATTTTTAACTTTTTAAGGAACCTCCATACTGGTTTCCATACCAACTTTGATAATTTGCATTTCCACCCACAGTGAACTCTTTTATGCCATTTCTCTAAACTTTTGCTGACATTTGATATGGTCAGTTTTTTAAAGGTTAGCCTTTTTACTTGGTAGGCATAAAATATATTTCCCTTCATTCTTATTTGAATACCTTTGTTGGGAAGATATTCTCAATATACAGTTTTAGAGTGATTTAATATGCTTCACATTGTCTGTTCTCCGGTGTCACTTCTTGGAACTCAGCTTCTGTCCAGATTTTTACTACAGTCTGAGCAAATGCAAAAGCTCTGAACCTTACACTTCTGTCAAGGGCCTCATTGTTTGCACCTGCATCAGGAGATGGTCCAGCTGCCAACCTATTTTTTTTTAAATTGTTGAATTCCTGCATTCTTCTCTAATTAGCATTCAAGCAAATTCAATGTATATGATGGAAATATCATGTGAGGCCTCCAAATATCTCATTGGAATTGGAATTTTTTAAATATACATGATAATTAAAATCTATTTAATTTCATATTTCAGATGGTAGAAGAGTAATACCTATTTTCTACTGAAATTCAGGAATAAGAAAGGGTTGAAGCAAGATAATGCAATTTGATAAAACCCTTAGGTTCTTGCCTGAATGAATGTGCAATTCACCATCTGAAATTCAAAATTCCTTCACCTTATTATTTCAAGTCTCTCTGAGGCCAATTGCCAGCCCTGTCATTTACCAGCTCAGTGCCTCTGTTAGGAGCAACTGGTCCTATTGAGGAGATTTTTAGACAAATCTCTTGTTTCATTTCTGAATTTGATTATAATTATTTTTTATTAGCCTGAGTAAATTAAATAGGTACCTTTATATTTGTGTAGCATTTGGGAAAAGCTTTATAAAAAATATAAATGTGGTTAACAGAAGCTTAATAAGACTATAATTTTGTAGGACCATATTATGAACAGATTTATATTGTATGATCTAATAAATTATGTCATATCTGATCTGAAATAAGAATATTTTCTGACAAATAATGTTGATGGCTAAAGGTTCCCATAGAGTCATCTCCATATTTAAGAGTCAATTCATACTAAGTAGTTTGTTTTTCTTTCATCTTTATTAAATATTTTCACCATTTGTCTAAGAAAGTTTCATTTTAAATGTTTCAAAGTTATAGCTACAGGAATTATGCAATAGTCAAATATTTTTAGCATTGCATTTTTATTGTTCCCTCTAATTATTATTTTTTGTTTGATAATTTGTTTTTTTAATTAACATAATCATACAGTAATCTGATTTGATATACAATGCGAAATGCTTAGATCAAACTGATTAACATAATCATTACCTCACTTACTTATTTCTTGTGGTAAGACATTTATACTCTACTCTTAATACTTTTCAAGTTGTTATTAAAGAGGAGACTGGGCCATCTCATCTCTAGGAAGTTCAGCTTCAAAAAATTCAGAACTATGTCTGTTTTCATTTCTAGATCTTCATTGTGTGCCTCTGGTTCTGTTTGTGTCATTGTATGATTTGGAATAAAGTAGAATGGCTTTAAAATCCTAAAGCCCAGTAATGAGGCTCATTCAGAGTTTTAGAGGGTGATGTCCCAGGGCAGAACATGTGAAATGTGACTTAGCACCAGTTCACTGCAGTCAATGGCAGAGCTTGTCATAGTCATTGGACTTAGTGGTTTCTAATGTTTAAAAACAAATTCCTTTGACAAGTGTTTTAAATGTTGATGATAGCATCTCACTGCCTAGTGTTATCACCCATTCTGTCATTTAATAAAGAAAAGCCTGTTTGCATATATGGAGGTGTTTATTTATTTATTTTTAATTCAGATTAATATGAGGGTACAAATGATTAGGTTCCATAGTATTTCTAAGGTAGAATTCAAGTTGTAGTTGAAGCAGTTGAGCCCTTCATCCTGGGGATGTCCTATACACCCTCACAGGGAGTCCATCAGGTGAGAGCTTATCAATCCCCTCTCCTCTCTCCTTTCCCTGTTTCCCACTCCTGCCACTTGCATATAGTTGTGTTATTCTCTCATATGGGCACGTAGTGTGATACTTTACTAAGAAGAATGTATTTCATCTCCATCCAGGTAAAGATGAAAAGTTATCATCTTTTTTTTATACCTGAGTAGTATTCCATGGTATACATATGCCACAGTTTATTAGTTCATACATGGATTGTTGGGCACTTAGGTGGCTTCTATGTCTTGGCAATTGTGAATTGAGCTACAATAAACATTCTAATGCAGATGCCCTTGTAATAAAATTATTTTCTTTGAGTGAATTCTTAGGACTGGAATTGCAGGATCAAATAGAATGTCCACATTTAACTCTTTGAGGATTCTCCATATTTCTTTCCATGAAGGCTGTATTAGTTTGCCATCCTACCAACAGTGTAAAAGTATTCCCTTCTCCCTACATCCATGCCAACATTTGCAACTTTGAGATTGATATGAGGGTACAAATGATTAGGTTACATTTTTGTGTGTTTGTAAGGTTGAATATTCTCACTGGGCTTATGTGATATCTCAGGGTGGTTTGATTTGCATTTCTCTGATGATTAGGCATGATGAGCATTTTTTCATATGTTTGTTAGCCAGTTGTCTGTCATCCTCAGAGAAGGTTCTGTTAATGTCTCTTACCCAGTGATCGATGGGATTGTTTGCTCTTCCTTTGTTGATTAATTTGAGTTCACTATAGATCCTACTTATCAAGCCTTGATCAGATTCATAACAGGTAAATATCTTTTCTCATTCAGAGGTTGTCTGTTGCTTTGATTATTGTGTCCTTAGTTGTACAGAAGCTTTTCAGTTTGATTAAATCCCATTTGTTTATTTTTGTTACAATTGCCAGTGAAGTCTTCTTCATAATATTTCCCCCCAGCCTGACATATTCAAGAGTTTTCCACACTTTATTCTAGGATTTTATCATTTCATGTCTTAGATTTAAATTTTTTACCCATCTTGAGTCATTTTTTGTAAGTGGTGAATTTTATCAAATGTTTTCTCTGCATCTATTGAGAGGATCACATGGTCTTTGTTTTTGTTTGTATGGGTGAATTACATTTATAGACTTGCATATGTTAAACTAACCTTGCATCCCTGGATAAAGAATACTTAATGATGTTTAATTTCTTTGATATGTAGCTGTATTCTCTTTGCTAGAATTTTATTGAGTATTTTTGCATCAATATTCTTTACTGAAATTGGTCTGTAGTTCTTCTTTTCAGTTGAATCCTTTCTTGGTTTTGATATCAGAGTGATGTTTGCTTCATAGACCATGCTGGGGAAGATTTCTTCCTTCTTAGTGTTTTAGAATAGGTTCTGCAGTGGTGGTGCAAACATTTCTTTTCTTTCCATTTTTTTTTTGTTTGTTTAGAGACAGAGTCTCACTTTGTTGCCCCCAATAGAGTGCCATTGTGTCACAGCTCACAGCAACCTCTACCTTGTGGGCTTAGGTCATTCTCTTGCATATGGGGCCGGTGCCCTACTTACTGAGCCACAGGCACTGCCTAAGCTCGTCTTTAAATGTTTGATAGAATTAGTATGAACCTGGGTTTTATTTTGTTGGAAGCTTTTTTATTATTTCTTTAATTTTGGTGCTTGTTTTTGGTCTGTTCAAGAAATCTATTTTTTTTTCTGGAAAATTTCCTTCAAAGAAAGTTTATTTTTCTTTATTTTTTTTAATTAATTGATATCTGTATACATTAATGCAAACATGGGGTACATTGTGCTGTTTTCATATACAATTTGAAACACTTTCATCAAGCTGGTTAACATAAATTTCATGACATTTGCTTAATCATTGTATCAAAACATTTATATTC
>CAUYQV010089456.1:0-34814 GCA_963574575.1 Galagoides demidoff
TAAAGGCTAGTGTAGTGATGGGAGAACACATCGGGAAAAGCAGCTTTCATTTAAAATTCCTACGGCTTCATACCGTTTAAAGAGCATTCCTCATATTTTAATTAATCACGTTACAGTTACACTCTTGCAGTTTATCTTTTCAACAGTTGAATTCTTCAAATCCTGTAATTGTTTCTGCGGGATTACACACTGCTTGGACCACATTCTCGGACAGCTTTTGTTTCTTCCCCCTTCCTGCCCGCTCGTGTCTTTCTCATTCTCCTCATGGTCTTTATTCCCCTTCCTTTGTGCCTCATATTTACTCATCTAATGTACCGTTGGGCGTGCTCATAGGACTCAGCTGGGGACAGGGAAGAAGCGGGGAGGGGCAGCCTTTAGGGATAGATGTACTGTGGGAAGGCGTGCAGAGTCGTGCCTTAAATTCAAGCCTAGCTGTCAGACACTGTACGGTGACGCTTTAAGACAAAGGTATCTTTGTTTCCAAGTCCATTTTAGTCTCACTGTCATCTGCAGAACACGCGTCACTCTATGCATTCTGGATAATGACAGGTCAGTTCAGTGTTCTTGGAAGGAAGCAGCAGTGTTCTTGTAGTTATAGACATCAGTATTCCTACTGAGTTTCCCATTTTTGATATGGTCCATGCTGAAAAAACAAACAAACAAAAAATAAGTGTCTTTTTCGTATGATTTGACATAATTAGTGTCCTTCATCTATGTGTTTTGGACACAAGCCTTAGAATGTCATCCTCTTCTTCACTGGTAAGGACAGCTATGTCACCGAGGTGGGTGGGCTAGAGGCAAGCTCCCGGCATCAGTATCTTCTCTTAGAGAAGACATGAGTCCTGAGTTCTGCTGTCCTCGTGATGGAGGACGGGGTACTTAGATTTCCAGGACTTTCACGAGGGCTCTCTGAGGCTGAGTTCCAATGTTGAGCAGTGCAGCTGGGTGTGGGGAGTGGCTCAGGTCATGTCTGACTCCCAGTGGGCCCCCCAAACCTTGAATCTTTGTCTCCCAGGTCGTAGGTATGAAGACGTGAAGAGAGTGTGTTCTGTGTGCTTGCCATTATTTTGAAAAATTTAGACTGTGGGTTAATTTTATATGATACCATTTCCCCCTCTCTTTTGTGACCTGCAGATACACCTTACACATCGGTTACTTCTTTTGGCATTTTATAGCTGAAGTGAATGATACCTCTCCTCCACTGGTCACTATTTTCCATTCTCTTTTTCTTACTTTTTTCTCCTTTTTGCCATATTTGTTATTTTTCCCTATCACATTTTCTCCTCCTGCTCTCTGTCTCTGCTACCTAGAGTCAGCCTCCTTTTCCCTTCATTTGCCCAAGTGAAATGGGAATTCTTCACTTCCTTACTGAAAAAAAAGATAAGACTACAGGGTTGGTAGAAATAAGATTAAGGATTAGGTGGTTATATCCTGACTGTATGAGCCTTAACGCTGGCCAATCCTTGTGATTCTGACTTCAAACAAAAACAAAAGCCTTTTGCCAAATGCTCTCTTAACAATGTGATTTACATGAGTTGGGTAGGCTTTTGTCTCAATGTACACGAGATTTTTAAATTAAATATATGATGCAGAGTGTAATGGATATCTTGGAGATCTAATGTAAGACCCTCACTGGCAGCATCATTACACTACGGTATTATACTTGGAGATCCCCTAGGTAATAAGCTTCCTGCTGTTCCTGCTTACAGCTGTCTGTGAAAATGGATGTCAGAATGGTGGACGTTGTATCGGACCCAATCGCTGCGCCTGTGTCTATGGATTTACTGGCCCACAGTGTGAAAGAGGTAAGAAGAGAAAGAGAAATGAGAACCCTACTTTGCAGAAGCCTATTTTATTCTAAAAATGTATAATTTTTCTTATTCAATGGAAATTCTTCCAATGAAATCATACTTTTACCCTTGTTTGATTGTGTCTGCAACCTGAACAGTAAGATTTTGAGATCTAAGAGCGGAAGCATGGCAGTGTTTGCCGCCAGAGAGACCTCAGTTTGGGGAGGCCAACTCTGGGGCTATGGCTGTAGGGTAATGTTGAGTGAGTGACGGATGGCTAATTCTAATAATGTGCTTAATTCAAATTAGAAGTCACCGTGGGGAGTACTGCTCTGTTAGTAAAAGAAATAGTGTCAGGATGTTCTTGGCTTCAAAACCTGCAGAATCCAATATACATTCTTCTAAGCAATAAGGAACTATATCAGGTTTATTTAAAAAAAAAAAGTCCAGAGCTAATGGGTAGAGTGTGATCAAGGCTTTACTCTGTTGTGCTATTTTTCTGTGCCCTGCCCTCCTTTGTGCTTCAGTTTTTGCCTTTTGTGGTTGCAAAGTGGTTGCCAGCCATCCCTGAGGGAGCGTGCTTCTGCATTCACCTCTGGAGAGGGAAACTGTCTCCTCTTTAACCCTGTTTTGTAATGGCCCGCAGAGATGCTTTATATGCTTTATAGCTTAAGCTTGCTCTTACTTAGGCTGATCTGGAATTCCTGAGCTCAAGCAGTCCTCCTTCCTCAGCTTCCCAGAGTGCTCAGACTATAGGTGTGAGCTGCCCCGCTTGGCCTAGGGTTGGGTTTTTGAAATAGTTCATGGCAGGGAGGTGATGTTAATATGTTTGATGCTGACGCTTCAGAACCTGTCTTTAAAGCAGAGAATGATTTTAGCTTCCCCAAAGTCACATGGAAGTTATAGTTATCTGAACCTGCTAGAGTTTGCATTGGGCCAGAGAAAAGGGGTGGGGGGATAGAGGCTGAGTAGCATCCCATGTGAAAGGATGGTGTGCTTTACCCATGTAAAAGGTCATTGAGCCAACTTGAAACCAATTTACCATGATTTGGATAGTATGGAATCTCATGACCTGCAGACTGCTGAAAATCTCCAGTGTTGACGTGCTAAGAGACCTAATAATATTATCCTCATGGGAAAGGGTGCCATGGTGTATCAAAGAAGTTACATTTTATAAAATGTGATAACTGTTTTGCACTCCACCATCAAAGTAAAAATAAATTTAAACTAAAAGTAATATTACACAATCATTCATTGTTAGGTATATCCTCAATTTATTTTTCCAGAACTTGTCACAGCAACACTGTCTTTACTGTGAAATTAGAGTGTATGAAGTTATGTCAATGAAATATTGCCACAGATGAGTAGAGGTAATGTATATGTATAAAGGCTTTGATTGTGAAGAAACCTTTTATGTAGAAATTATACTCATTACCCTGATAAAAACTTCATCTTGGTATTTAGGTTAAGTCTTGGGAAGAAACTTAAGAAATTAGAATTAAATAGTGAAGTTTAAAAAGTAAGATATACGCATCTTTTTCGCATGCATGTGTATAAACACATCAAGATATTTACATTATTCTTCACATAATTGAGATTTCTTGGAACTGAAGTACATTTCACAGATGACAGAGTTTAAAGTTACAGTGAGGATGAATTTAAATGGTTTTTCCAAATGCTTTTTAGGGGGGAAGAAAAATAAATTATGAAATATTAAACTTAAAAGGGTAAGTTGTTCAGAAGGGAAAAGATACACATTTCCTAGATGATGTTAAGTTTATTTAAACAGCATAGAATGTGGAACAGTTAAATTTAAAATTTTAAAGTTAATCATAATTGGTAGAGATGACCTTCATTTTTCTGAGAATCCTTCAGACTTTGCAGCTGTTTCATTCTTAAGCTGATTTCAAGTTCAATTCCTAATTGGCAAAGCAATCGCATGGGTAGTTTCAACTCCGAGGCTTCCAGGCATTACATCATTATTCTCCAACAGTTATTCATTCATTAGATTTGTTCTTACTAAACTTGTGAGAATCCAGTAAAGACTTACATACATTTTACATGGACAGTAGCATGTTTTCAGAAGAAATTACAAAATTAACTAATTAATGAATTAGCCTCAGGGATTTTTTTTTTAAATGTTGGTTTATTTCTTCAGAGTCTTATTAATTACTCCCCTTTGGAGGAGAGTTCGAAAGCTTCATTTCTTCTAAAGAAGGAGTTCACAGTTTCCACTGTTAGAGAGCAGGCGTGAACTTGAACATTTTTTTTTTTTTTTTTGAGATGGAGCCTCAAGCTATCCCCCTGGGTAGAGTGCCATGGCATCACAACTCATAGCAACCTCCTACTCCTGGGCTCAAGCGAGTCTCCTGCCTCCACCTCCCAAGTAGCTGGGACCACAGGCGCCCGCCACAATGCCGGGGGGCCATTTTTTGGTTGCAGCCATCATTGTTGTTTGGCGGGCCTGGGCTGGGGATTCGAATCCGCCACCTTAGGTGTACGTGGCTGGTGCCCTAGCCAATTGAGCCACAGGCGCCGAGCCAACTTGAACATTTTTAACAGGTATTTTCAATTGAATTTTTAAAATACATCATAGTTAATCATACTAAAAATGAAATTCATAATTTTTCTTAAGAAACATTGTATCTACATAGATACTAAAGAAATCACTCATTTATGTTGAAGTTAAGGAAGAGGCTCATGTGCCCTGTTAACATTTTATGTTCTTAACTTTACAAAAATATCTGAATCTGAATAAAGATCTGGTCTTTGTTATGTTAAAAAAAACAACAACTTTTGTAATAATAGGGATATTTTTCCTTCTTAATGTAGAACACATATTATTTTCCCTTTAAATTGGACTCTTGGGATCAGTTGTGTGATAAGACCTGGCGGCTTTTCCCGCTATCTGAGCTTCTGGCAGACTGGTTTCTGGACACAGAGATTGAGTGGTAACTAATGACTGGCACAATTGTGGTATTTAGCTTGA
The DNA here is from genome assembly GCA_963574575.1 of Galagoides demidoff. Classification (NCBI taxonomy): domain Eukaryota; kingdom Metazoa; phylum Chordata; class Mammalia; order Primates; family Galagidae; genus Galagoides; species Galagoides demidoff. Next base: position 4,780 of record CAUYQV010089456.1, read on the forward strand.
GTCTGGGTGCTGGGTAAGCGGATCCTCTTTGGAATTCTCTTCTCCTTCTTGCTAATATCTACAATGACTTTTTATATAGCATCAAAACCAAAAAGTTCTTCTGGCCCCATGCTCCTTAGAAAATGTAGACAGCTCAGCTCTGTCCAAGACACAAGAAGGTACTCAATTCTTCATGCTTCTTTCTCTATACAGATCATGTTTGAAAAAGATAAATATTGAACTTAATAGATACCTTAGAGTAAATAGAAATGAAGTCAGCATTATACATAAAAGTTTGGTGGCTTTTTCCCTTAACACTTAAAATGTACTTTATTTTTTATCAGTAGAAACTTGAGGGGGTCAGGCAGGCAAGAAATAAATTTACTCAAGGGATTTCTGGACAAAATAAATGGTTATTTGATCACAGATGGGGCCTACCCAGAGTCTCTCTTTCCAATTCTTTGACTGAAATGATTGTTGAAATCTTTCATGATTGAATTTTTCCTGGAAGCTTTTAGAAGGACCATGTTTTAAAAATCTATCCTATTCCTCTTGAGTTAAATGTAAATTACTACTACAAATTGATTTTTCTCATGTAAACATGACTTCCTTTTAAAAGTGTTTAAATTCTGTAAAATTTCAAATACCTATGTGCTTAGTTACGTTTCCTTCATAGGGTCCATCTTGTCCTTTTTAAAGGACACAAAGAAGACTTGAAAATTAATTTTTAAACTGTTGACATTTTCAAGAAAAAAAATCTTTTTGTTAATCTTCATTAGCGGCAGCAAAAAATTGTACAATCAAGTTGCAAATATTAGAGTTTCTAAACTCTAAACTTTCAGACCTCGATGTCAAATGAAGGTGAATTGATTTTACTTTAGGGTAACTTTCATGGAATGATCCAGGTAAAGAACCTAATGCCTGGATGCAGCATGGGAAAGCATGTCTGGAAGGAATCAGTCAGCCTCTGCTTAGCTGCCTCTAGCCTGGGGAGCTCACTTAGCCCAGCATGAAACAGCATTTCATCATCAGAGCCCTGCTTGCTGGAACTCTCCATCTGCACGCTGCCACCCAGGCTGGACATTTAACAGATTTATAGTGCATGCCTTATTGTCTTAGTCCAGTGGAAGCATGATGATGACTACTTGTCTAAAAGGAAGCAACCACAGTCTACCATTTCAGCATGGATGCTGCAAATCTAAAGTTGAATTGTGAACTCCTGAATTGTTCTACAAATTTATGTTCACCTCCCTACATCTCAGGAGGCAAAGGAACTATGGTAGCCATTAAAACCTGCTTAGACCTCAGCCAGACTTTCCCACCCCAGGTGTGGAGATGGAGAAATTGGGGTTTTCCCCAATTCTGGAAATTATGTAGATGAGACTCAAATTTGTTCAGAAATAACTGATAGATTTGTTAATCCCATGACCTTGGAATTGATTATAAAGTACATAGGGTGGGCTTGTACGTGTTCTAAACATTTGAGTAATATAGCAAATCAGTAATACAACTGGGAATACAGGGGAGTGTAGTGAAGAGAACAAGCTGATATTACACAGAATCAATCCTCTAATGGATTGGATACTCTCAAGAAATATGTAAGCAGTATTTTTTAGAAAAAAACTTCCATTAGAATTTTCTTTTTTAAAAGTCAACATGTACATTATAAAATAATTTAGAAAATAAAGCAAAATAAGAGAAGAAAATGGAATTATTTTTAATTATTCCACTCAGGATTAATTATTATTAACATAATAATTATATGCTTCAAGTTTTTTTTTTTTTTACTCCACATATGGTGTTTGCAAACAATGGGTCTTTCCATTCTAATCAGAACCTACTTCTCTATAGTATGAAGTGTACTTATATCTTTTTTGTGTGCTATTAAATATGTATATTATGTTATAGATTGTAATGATTGCACTGGATACCATCATAACACAAAAGAATAAGCAAGATTTAAGTAAAAGATATAACTTCTTTTATTTTATTTCTTTTAACCTTTTTAATCACAAAAAACTATACAGGAGAGTAGCCAATCTAATTTTTTAGTAAATATTTAATATTTAGTCAACCAATGTTTTTGAGGGCTTGTTAAGTATTAGGCTAAGTACGTGGGACTCAAGTTGTAAAGACAAACAATATCTACTCCCTATAAATGAGAAGCAAACCATCTATTTAAGTGCCAGACTAGTCATCTACTTGAGACTTGAAGATATAATGTAACACAGTAAATTCCATAAGGGGAGAGGAACAAAAAAATTGGAGAGCTCTTAAATGCTCCCTGATCAAAGGTGAATTGGAAAAGTCTTTCTGTCTGATAAATGAATATAGAGAAAAAATTAATCGTTAATTATAGTTGGAAACACAGTGTCAGACTAAGTTCTGTAGCCATATTATAAGACACATCATGATTGAATTTTATGCAAATATCATTTAAACTCTGTGATTTAATTCCCAATTCCACAGTCACTAAGCTGATATTTATTTTGTGGAAATAAAATGTCTCCTTTTTTATTGCACGCTGAAGATTTACTAGAAAGAAAATGCCAAGGAGCAGAGAGAATGTTAGCCACTGTGGGTGTCAGGCTCCCATGCACCCACAAGTGCACACACACACACATTTCTGCACTCTTGAGGCCATGATGAAGAGCATTTTATAATCCCTGCACTCTCTAAGCTAAACTTAGCCTTAAATGGGCATCAGAGATATACCAAAAGATCTGTGGGAACCTAACGTTTTGGCACTAGCTCAGATGACATCCTTATCTTGAATCCATTAAGAACAAACAGAGGGGAAAAAAATGAGAGCAGAGAAAAGCAGGCAGTGGGAAATGGAAGAAAAAAAAGAGAAGAGGATGGTGATAAAAGAGGGAACTGTGGCACTAGATCAGAAGCAGAGATGCTGAGTTGTATAAAGAAAGGACTTAAATCTGGGAGAAAGTCAGTTCATTCATCTGTGGGGGAGAGGCCAGGCTTGGACTGCTCAGTCCTTGGTTTAAGCCTCTGCTGTTTAGATCTGTGGCATAAGAGTGAATATTTTGGCAGTCCACGATATTATTTTTCTTCTAACGAAAGTAACGCATATTTCATTTATTGTAGCTCTAAGCACCTTTCTGTGTTTGTTTTTGATTTATATACCTAGAGAAAGGGAATCCTGCAATATTAAATAAAAACATTGTAATATTTTATATTTGTGCAACTCCATAAATACTTTTCTGTTTTCATTGTTTCAGTATCAGGTTAAAAGACATTAGAAGTCAACTAGTACAGAAACGGGGCAAAGCTACCACATACACCACCTCAAATTAAATGCAATGAAATGTTATTATATAGCAACTATTATAATCTATAACATAATATATGTATTTGACAGCACAAAAACAGGAACAGGAGTTAGTCAAAAATAATTGAATAAAATGTGCATGTGTATGGAAGGAATTATATAATACGCACCATTTGTTTCAAAAATGACAAATGTTACAAATTTCCAAATAACACCTCTTTCCAGGGGTTTCAGATAAAGAATTGTGGATCCATAATTCATAGAGTTGTTGAGAATTGTGGATCCATAATTACTCCATAGAGTTGTTGGCAGCAGCAGGTCTGACATATGGTAGGCATCCACCAACTTTTACTTGTGTTTTAGGAACACAGGATGTAGTCAACATCAAAGCTTAATCTTAAGACCTGTGTGACTTTAGAAATAAGATTACCCTCTCTTAGTACCTATATCTACTTCTATAATATGTATCTATAACATCAATTTTGAGTTATTTTGTGAGAATTCAATGGTATAATGTAATGCCTGGCACCCCCAAATGATGGTCATTGAATATCCCAGTTCTCAAAAAGATAGATGTGGTGGTTGCCTATTTGAAATGGAATATTCAAAAATAGATTCTTGAATAGGAGGGAAATAAAGGATTTTTGCCAATTATTTAAGTTACACAGATAAAGTTTAAGGGTGTCTTTTAATTGAGAGTGAAAAGACAGAATAAATAGGATATTTTAAGAGAGCTCACATTCCTGAGACGAGAAGTCAATGAGATATAAAGTTCCTATCTTGGGTCTAGCACCCAGAGTAAGTACTTAATAAATGATAAGCTATGATTATTTATAAAGAAAAAAGCCAAGATATGATACACTCTCTTACAGAAAATTGTCTTGATGGTAAGTGAGAGATTGTTTTAGGATTACTGGAACTTCATTTGCTAACAATGGAAGTTTCATTGTTTTACTTTTGAGGGTGTTTTGTAAATAGCTTAGATCAACAGAAAAATATTTTGTTTCATTTTCATTATCTTGCTTCTTATGCATTGGAATTCTTAGACCCTGCTTATCTTCTTTTGATGTGTTTTTTTACTGTAAATACTATCAGGGTTGCTAGTAGTGTTTACTCATCTTTTAACAGGCCTCTTGAAAGTGTCTTACCCGGCCCTTCCTTATGCACAAAGCATCATTCTATGCATCTCAAGATGTAACCAATACATATGTGAAAGTTTATTTAACTCAAGGTACTTGGAATCAATAGACTTGCCTACTGCTAAATTTAGTAGAAGTAGGTCAGATGGGTTTACGAACAGTACAGAGATCAGTTCTTCTGTGAATCTTCCTTGACTGGCTACCCTCCCCTCCCCCCTTGCCTTTATTCATCTGGCAAAAATTAAGCAAGTTGTCCTTTTATCTTACCTACCATATATTCCATTCCTCTAGAATATCTCTCTACAGCATTGTGTTGTGATTGCTTATTTTCTTGGCTGTGAGCCTCTTAAGAGCAGAGATTTCTACCTTGAATCACCTTTGTGTCCTCTACATTCCACATAGTGTAGCATAAAGGTACAGCATGCATTGTGATACATAAAAAGAGGGATTCCAAACAGAAAGAGGATGGAAACAAGTACAAAGACAAAAAAAGTCCTCGAGTGTGCACAGACATTTATTAGTTTAGTATGGCTGCAATGCACAGTGAAAAGAAAGAGTGATGATGAGGCTGGAAAAAGAGACTTAGATATTAATGTGCAGAGTCTGGAATGCCAGAATCAAGAGGTTGCCTCTACTCAGTAGGCAGTGGGAGAGGAGCTAGGAGTGTGTCGCAACCGTGTAAGTCCTTCTCTATAAAACATGATTTGAAGTGGCAGACAGGACAGAAAGAAGCATGGAGAGACTAAAGGCGGAGACTACTTAGGGGAACTATTGTATGTCAGCTAGGTCATAGCAATAGATGTATTAAGTTTGCAGAATGTTTTCTCTGGATTACAATTTAAAGTGTGCATGAATAGATTATTACTATAAATGTGAAATGGAAAATTATGTAATATTAGGGAGAATAACATTTATTGAACATTTACCATGAGATACTTTTGAGGAATTAATACTTATAACAACTCAAGGACATTTTTAACATCACATTATGAATAAGAAAACTGAGGCACAAAGAATGGCACAAAGCCATTTTTTGGAGTTCACTCAGCTAATAAATAAAGTAGGATTCAAACACAGGTAGTATAATATCAGAACCTATACATGTAAGCTGAATTTTGTTTTAAGTGAAGCACATTGAGGAAATGATGTATTTATGCTCTTTAGAACTTTTTTGTGTTATTTGTTCAGTATGAGTCATGATGTCAGTGTGTATGATGCATTGAACAAAAGGGATGGCTTGCTATCTGGGGGAATTCTTTTCTTCTCTAGTCTAGGGAAATCTTTCTGAATTTCAGGTTATGCCTCTGAATTTATATACCTCAGAGTTTCTTTATGTTTGTGATCTTCTAAAATACGTATTCAAAACTCATAAAGCAACAATGAAACTTTTATTTCTAGCCAAGATGGACTAACAAGCACTAATTTAGCTTTCCTACCTGAAATGGATGAAAAGATAGAACACAATACCTGCAACAATGGTGTTCAAAGTACGGGACACCAAGCAACAAAAAATAGTGATCTCTGAGCTGAATGAAATCAACAGTGTGAACCGTTTGATTGACTTCCCTTATTGCTGAGAGGGTTTTTCCAGATTGTGCTATGGGGAGAGAGGAAACCAGGCACAACTTGGCAGGCTTAGTAAGTTGAAGAGATGGAGCGACCAAGATGGCGAGAGTCCTCAGGTCAGAATACTGATGAGGAGACATATATATGTGGAGAGCTCTGGAGATCTACAGAGGATCTTTCTCAAGTTTTTACTGACTACCTACAAGCACATGCATCTGAGGAATCTGCCTGAGACTGGAGACTCACGTAATTTGTGGGACATTGGTTAGAGTACTCTGAAAAGTGTTGCTTCAGTAGTGAAAATAATTATGTATAGACTAAATGTTGCTTTGAATCTGAGAATAAATCTTAAAAAGCAACATTATAAGGATCAAACCCCCAAGAACCAAGTTCAAGAATACAAAAATACTATGTGTTCAATGAAGTAAAACCCATAATATGTGAGATCTAGTCAAATAGTGCCATCAAAGGGCTAAATGTGTGGCTCACCCTATAAACCTAGTGTTCTGGGAGGCCAAGGCAGGAGGATGGTTGAACTCAGGATTTCAAGACTAGCCTGAGCAAGAGTGAGACTCATCTCTACTAAAAATAGAAAAACTAGTTGGGTGTCATGGCAGGCATCTGTAGTATCAGCTACTCAGGAGGCTGAGGCAGGAGTTTGAGGTTGCTGTGAGCTAGGCTGAGGCCATGGCACTGTAGTCTGGGCAACAGAGTTAGACTCTGGACACCCCCCCCCAAAAAACCCCAAAACACCCAAACAAAACAAACATTACCAATCAAAATTTTCCTGTAAAGAAACAGAAAGCCTAATCAAAATGAAAAAAAAAATCACTTAAAATCCACCCAGAATTGATACAGATATTCAGATTAATAGACTAAGAAATTACAGCTGTTACTCATAAGGGTATTCATCATGTCCATAAAGCAAGAGGAAAGATCCAAAATGTTAAAGATTGATGTGGAATCCAAATTGAATCCTACAGATGAAAGCCACCATGTTTGAGGTGAAAGATTCTCTGCATGGGATTAATTGAAGATTAGACATTGTTATGAAAAGATTAGTGAGCTTGAAGACATATGATGTCTGACAGTTAAGCTCATGAATTCATCCTAGAAAAAGAGCTGCATAACTTGTTGCTTAATAACACTGAAGTCACCTTCAAAGAACTCCCCTTGGGAAGCTGTGCACTGATGCTAGCACCAACTCTATGCTTCAAAGCAATTTTGGAACTCCTTTTCTTGAGCGGCCATCAAAGTTGTCTCCTTTCTACTCTTGATGTCCTGAATGTCATCAAAATGTCTTCTTTGAAGTGTTTCCGTTATCTTGGGGTAATGACAAAAAGTCATTGGAGGCCAGATCAGATGAGTAGGAACGGTATTCCAATATAGTTATTTGTTTACTGGCTAAAAACTCCCTCACAGACAGTGCTGAGTGAGCTGATGCATTGTTGTGATGCAAGAGCTTATTTTTGCAAATACTTTTCTGATGCCAAAATTTTTCAGTTAAAATTTTCCTATTTTTTTCTGTGGTGTTTACTTGATCTGCTATGCTTTTCACAATTAGCTGATGAATTTTGACACACAAGTCAATGAATTTTTGCAATGTTTTCATCAGTTCTGCTCATTATTGGCCTCCCTGAACTGTCTTCACCAGTGATGCTTTCTCTTCTCTTAAAAAAAGTTTAATTCATTTGTATATGACCATTTTCTATATGGCATTATCCCCATAAACTTGGATTAACATGTTCCTGATTTCACTTTCACTCTTGCCAAATTTAGCAAGAAATTTATAGGGTTCATTGCTTTAATTCAAGCTCTGACATTCTTCTGATGGCACACAAAAACACACAGCAATAATGAATGCCATTCAGGAAGACATTGCCACACATCAACTTGAACATAGCTGTGAGATGCTGATATACCAAGGTTATGAAACCTTACCAAGTTGTTTGTACAGTGCTGCCAATGTAAGCACATGGTAGCAAGTTTACAAACTTTACTGTGAGATCTTGTAGCAGCAGAAGTTATTCAAAATGAAGCTAAAAAATATAGGCAAGCATTCATGAAGTTTGTGACACTTCCCAGGAAGCTAAATACATGTAATTGGAGTTAACAAAATAGTAGATGATAGAAAATACTGAAATAGAAATAATGATCAGAAAATGTCCAAATTTGATAAACACTGTAAATACAGAATTAAGAAATTCAATGAACCCTCAAACAAAAGAACATGAAGAAAATTATATAAAGGACATCATAATTGAATTGCTCAAACAGGGATATAGAGAAAGTCTCTTTTAAGAGACTACACATCTAGAGAAAAGAGACACATTAGACATCTGGAGAAAAGAGACACTTTTTTTTGAGACAGATTAAAAGACACATTTTGTAAAGGAAAAAATATTTTAAAAATTGAAAATTTCTTGTCTGAAACAGTACTAGTGAAAAATAGTTGAATGGCATATTTAGAGCACTGTAATAAAACAACATTCTTTGCCTAAACTTCCATATCCAGGAAAATGTCTTTCCAAAACAAAAACAAAATAAAGCCTTTCTTCAACATATTAAAAATGAAAGAATTCATTTTTACCAGTTACCTGAACAGTAAGAAATATTCAAGGAAGTTCTTCAGGCAGGAAAAAGCAACTATTACCAGATATAAATCTATACAAAGGAGAAAAGAGGATCACAAAACATAACTATGTGGGAAAATATGTGAAAATTTTTTCTTAATATTCAAATCTTTTAAAGAAATAATTGGCTTTTTAGACAAAAATAAATGACAGTGTCCCATGGGGTTTATAGCAGATGTGGTGGTAAACTATATTAAAATATTAGCACAAAGACTGAGAGAGCTGTATGCTATTTGTTAGGAAATATAATATTGTTTAAAAGTAGACTTTGATAAGTTAAAGATGTGTACTCTGAACCCTGAAACAGCCACTAAAAAAATACAGAGTAATAGGTAATAAGGTAACAAAATGAGATAAAGTGGAATAATAGAAAAATAAAAGGAAACAGGAAAAGAAGATCAGAACAGATGATAAATGGACAATCAGAAAACAAATAGAAAGTGGTGGATTTAAACCCAGCATTATCAACAGTCATGTTAAATCTAAATGGTCTTATCAATCAAAAGACAAGGATTATTAGATAGGTGAAAAAATTAAATTATATGCTGCCTATGAAAAATCTGTTTATTTATTCTTTGTTTTAAGGTTGCCACTGAGTTGGAAAGAAATCTATTTTAAATAAGACACTAATAGCTTAAAAGTAAAAGGATGTGAAAAGAAATACCTGGCTAATGCTGTAATCACAATAAATTTGGAGTGGCTAAATTAATCTGAGACAAAGATTTCAGAGCAAAGAATAGTTATCAGGCATAATGAAGGGCATTTTCTAATGATAAGGAAGTCAATTAATCAAGAGGTTGTAACAGTTCTAAATGTTAACACTCCCTGGTTTGTTTACTGAATCCAAATTACCTTGATACCAAAACCACAAAAAGACATTTCAAGAAAAGAAAACAACATAATGATATGATCATCATACAGAATTTTTCAACAATATTTTAGCAAAGAGTTTCAGTAAAATAATAAAAATTTGATATGTGGCCAGGTAAGGTTTATCCTAGGGTAGCAAAAAATCAGCAAGCATAATGTACTATATTAAGACATTTTAAAAAATCAGCATGATCATTTATTACTTGCAGATGAAGCATTTGGCAAAATTCAGTTTGAAATCCATTCCTGAAAGAAATTGTCAATAAACTAAAAAATAGAGAGAACTTTCTCCACATGATTAAAGGGAGTTTCCAAAAAAATTTTATAACTAACATCACACTTGATGGAAAGCTTGAACACTTTTCATTTGTTTTGCTGAAATTTGAACTCTTTGGTTCTAGCAAAGGTAATAAGGCAATTAAAAAAAATAAAAGTCATTATTACTGGAAACAAAGGGATAAACTTACTTGCAGATGACATATTGTCTATGTAGGAAATCTGATGGACTTTCCACAAAAGCTGCTAAAGCTCATAAATAAGGGTAGCAGGGTTGACATCAACAAGATAATGTCAATTGTATTTCTATATGTAACAAAGATCAGTTAAAACTAAATTAAAAACAATACCATTTACAGTACCATGAACATAATTTAATACTTGTGAATAATTCTGAAGCAGATATGCAAAGCCCATATACTGAAAACTACAAAAATTAAAGAGAAAAATTGATGAAGGCATAATGAATGGAGAAATATGCTGTATTTATTGGTTGGAAGATTCAATATTATTGGATATCTTTCTCCAAATTGATCAGTAGAGTCAACATAATTTTGAGGAAAATCACATGGAGTTCTTACCAGCGAAGTATCAGTAGAATGATATTTTATTGTGATTTTCAACATCATCAAAAATCAGGGAAACACAAACTAGAATCACCATGACATATCACTCCACTGGACTTCCTGTGTTGCTGGTGAGAGTGTAAATGGTACAACCACTGTTGAAAAGAGTTTGTCAGTTTCTTAAAAAGTTAAAGATAGACATACTATATGACTTAGCCATTCCTCTCCTAGTTATTTGCCCCAGCTGATTGAAAGCATATATCCTCACAAAGACTTGTACTCAAAGACTCATAGCAACTTCATTTGTCATAGCCCCAAACTGGTAACAACCAAAATGTCCATCAACAGGAGAGCGGATACATGTATAATGGAATATTTCTTGTTCATACAAATAGTCAATTAATGATAAGCACAATACAGATGAACCTCAGAATATTCATGCTGAGCAAAAGAAGCAGTCAACAAAAGTACATAATTATGACTTCATTTTCATATAATTCTAGATTATTTAGACTAATATAGTATGACAACAGTCTTTTCAGTGATTGCCCAGGGATGGAGAGGTATGGATAAGGATGGAAAATTACAGAGGAATAAAAGGAAACTTTTAGTGGTGATGGACATGTTCATTAGGTTGTAATGGCGATGGGTTTCTACATACATAAAAATACACAGTTTGAATGTATGTGGTGTATTGTATTGTATGTTAAATTATATCTCAGTAAAGCTGTTAGAAATTGAATCATGAAAGTAAGTCATAGTTCCCCAGTTTTTGTATAAATTGGTATAGGTTTTGAGATTAATACCTCTGGCCATATATGTTTTTTATCTGCTTGTAGAAAATTATATTAAAATATGAATTTAACATCTACAGAACTAGTTTATGTCGCACATTTAATATGGACTGTGAATAAACCCTGGTACTTAACTTCTTGAATTAATTAGTACGTGGTGGGTAAAGTGGAAAAGTCTTAGGGGGAATGGAAACTATATATCTCTTAAATAGTACATTAATATTATAATGAATACAACCAGCTTTTTCTCAGGAGAATACAGTAATCCTTTCTCCTTTCTTGATCCTTCTCCATGGGAGCTAAACCTATATTCAGTTGCAGTTAGGGAAACACAGGGAGGGACACATCCTGAGGTATTGTGTTCACCTTTTGGGGGATTTTTATTTTGGGACTTTCAAGAAAGTAATGTCATTAATTGTCTGCATAATTGGTATGAGTTTCTCAAGGGGTAGCTGGCCGGGGACCCAGAAAATATGATTAGCAAAATAGTAGGAGTATGTATATACTATTTCCTATTATGCTATGCACTTCCTCTCAAGAATTTAAAAAACTCAATTTATGTTGAAAATAAATTTATTATATTCATAGTATATAAAGAAGAGGAATTTTCTGTCTGTTTGTTCATTGAGAAGCTTTGTCCTTACAGAATTAGTGCAACCTTAAAAAATATGTATTATTTTGGACTTACTTTCAACATTATACAAAAAGTCACTTTCTAATATTATTTGTTTAAAACTTTAGAAACTGAGTAATAGACTTAGGCCACCATTCCTTAATTTACCAATATTATATAATCTCTGTTATCTCTCCACCATGAGGGGAGTAAGTGTTGTATTTTTTATTACCATTGTTTTTCACTCCTGTTGGATAATTAGATTTTGTTATAAGTAGTTTTTCTAGCATGTGCTCATGAGCACTTAATCTTACTCTGGAGAATATTAACCTGCTGTGTTATAGTTGAAGTTTGACTTGATTAGATTTAATTTGGGTGCCTGTACTTCCCTACCCCCTCCCCCCACATATTTCTATAGATATAATCCAATTACTTTCTGTCATGGAACATAGTATGAAGAAGTCTGAATCTAGCTTGTTTTTTTTTTTTTTTTTTAACTCCTTTACAAATCATTTGTATTCTCCTGGATGCTCAATTTTTATCTTTTATAATAATTATGTGTATCATTTGTGCTGTTTAAGTTTCAGTGAAAATGATGAGATCATTTCATCAGGAATGATAGTTTTCTTTCTTAATTTGAGAAAAATTTTCTTCTGTTATATCTTTGAGTAGTTTTTCTGCTTAATTTTTAGGCTCTCTATTTCAAGTATACTGAGTATTTTTAGTTAGACTTTTGGTCTGTTATCTGCTCCAGTTGTTTTGATCTTTGTCATTAATTCTTTTTTAGCTGTATTTGTTCTGCTGTTTTTATAGTTAATGTAATGGTATCATAATTATGTGAGATGTTTTATTTTGTCTACAGTTTGTTTCTTTAGCCTAGAAGTTCTTTTATTTCACTCTCCTGTTTTATAACCTAGGCTTTATTGAGCCTTTTATCACTGAATTCATATCCTCAAGTACTTCTTAAGAGACACTTCTGTTGTACAAAGAAGTCCTGCATAATTTTCTTGTTTTTCTTGGTTATACATTTTTCCTGCAATGGAATATTCTCTCTTTCTCTCATTTAATTTGCTTTCTGACATAAGAAAAAATTAAGAGCTGTATTGGTTATGTGACATGACTTATTTCTTTTTATCTTCTGCTTGCTTTAAATGGCCAGCTCTATCTAGAAATTCTATTGGCACTACTTTGATGTAGATTAATTTTCCTTTTCTTCCTTCTAAAATTACTTAAGAATCATTTCCCTTCCCTAACTCCTGTTTGAGAGCCAGGTATTTTAGGTACTTCACGTTCTGAGCTCACAAAGGAAAGGAAGATCTTGGCTGAACTTTGGGCAGCTTTGATAGAAGATCTGAGCTCTGCAGCACTGTCTCAGGTTATCCTTTGCCTGCCTTATTCCAGAATACTTCATCTTGTCATGGGAGTGTTCTCTTACATACTTTATGTTTACCTGGATGGAATTGAAACACGTTCTTAATAAAGTATGTTAAGAATTGAAAAATAAATATCCAGTGTACTCAAGACTGGAGCACAAGATTAATATGAAACCAACAAATAAACAATTACATGCTCATATGACCAATAAAACACAAATATAGTCTAGTAAGGGTGTGGGGGGGAGGGAGGAGGATGATTGGCAGGAGTGAGGGCATTTGCTGGAACCTCACCTACTGTGCACCATGTGAGGGTGTACAGCACACCTCCTGGGCGAGGGGCTCTCTTACAACTGAAACTTTACCTTGGAAGTGAGAACCATGTAATCTAAAACTTTGTACCCTCATATTAATTTGTAATAAAAATATGAAAAAAGGAAAGAGATACTTTTACAATTAGAAAAGAAAACAACAACAACAAAGAGGCTCTCCCTGAAATTTGGATCAGCCCTCAGCTACAGCACCGAAGCACTTGGGCTGTCAGAAAATCATGCTTGGTGTTAGTTTCCCTGACTTTTCCCACTGCTCCCCGACATTATTCCTACTCCCTGCTGTGGTGATAAGGGCCTTCAGCCCAACCTCCATTCCCAGTGAATCCTTTTTCCTTAGGTTCTTTGTGTCTCTTGTCTGTTTAGTGCTAGGGATAATTGGCCCTGTGTGATGATGATCTTTCTGTCTTTGCTGTCTGGTTTCCTCCCACGTGGTAGAGATCACGATGGCAGGGCCTTTCTGGAGTTCTGTGCGTTTGATGAAGTGCTATGTTGGTAGGTTAGGGCCTATTCTCCTACAAATTTCTCCTAATTTCTCTAGAAGCTGAAATCAAACTCAGCTTCCAGGGAGAATTAGTGAGATTTCACAGAATTTTGACTAATCATTTGAGAGAATAGGGGTTATAACACCCTGTTCTGTTTCTTTCCTTGGCTGACATTTTTCAGCTACTGTAGGAATTTGTGCCTATTTCCTTCTTTAGATGCTGATAGTAATTCTGTTCTTGTTGTTGGTATTAGCCTTGATCTTTGTTGTTGCTTGTATTAGCTGTAGGAAAGGGAGATTCTATTATATAGTTTCAATCTGTTGTGGTTTCTAGAAAGTAGAGATCACATTTGAAAGTTTTTTTTGTTTATTTGTTTTTGTTTGGGGTTTTCTTTTTTTTTTTGGCAGTTTTTGGCTGGGGCTGGGTTTGAACCCTCCACCTCTGGCATATGGGGCCAGTGCCCTATTCCTTTGAGTTATAGGTGCCACCCCTAACATTTGAAAGTTTTTAACCTGAAAAGTACATAAAGTCACACAGAAAGCCAGCTGTTGGGCCTTTAGATAGAAGTTGGCATAATTTGTGATACTGCAGTTGACATTGACAAATATGATTGTGGTAGTTTATTAAGTGCATGTTACTGAACCAACTTTAATTCTGTGGTTGCCTCATCTGTGGATTAAAGACTGTGTTGCCCATGACCATATTCTTGTCACGGTTTCATGCATGCAAACTTCTTCCATATGAGCAAAGCTGTACATTTGCTAATATTTTCATCTAATTTAGAAATAGCATACAAGCTTATTCAAAATCTTTAATGAGATTATTTTCATCTTAGAAAAAATTAAGTTCTGAGTGGCACAGCAGAGGCTTTAATTAGAATTTAACAGATGATTATGTTCTTGAGCAAATCAGCTAGTTCACAAGTAATTTGTTGTTTCGAAATGAGGGCATTGGACTAGATCAGTGTTTACCTATCTTTCTTCATCATAAGAATGAATCCATTGGACATTTTTGTCAAAAATATTGATTTCTGTGATTATTGCCTAAAGTTTCACATTCAGTGCTTTGTTTGCCGTGATTTTCAACCATGGTGGTTGCCTATTGTCATCAATAGGGAGTTTTAAAAAATTCTGACACTTAGCCTTCATCACAGAAGATCAATTATATAAGAATCTCTGGGGCAGTGGGACCTACACTCAACTATTTAAAGCTCCAGAAGTAGTTGCATTGTGAAGTGAAGTTTGTGAAACACTGATCTAGCATGAAGTCCTTATATGAGACCTGAGGGTATTTTTATAATTAGACAAGTTTAAGAAATAATTTATTAAAATATCTCTTAAGACAGTGGTTCTCAACCTTCCTAATGCCATGGCCCTTTAATACAGTCCAATGCCCTCATTCACGACCCATAGATTGAGAACTGCTGTCTTAGGAGATTATCTACTAATTCAAATTTCATATTCAATAGAGCCCAAAAGAAAGCCATTCTGAATAAAATTTACTACTAATTGAACAGTTTTGCAATGTGTTAAAATTCTATTCTTATTATAAATTTTACCTCTCTCTGACTAGAGAAATTAGATTTGGAAATATTTTACTTTATTTTAAGGTTTTCTCTGTACTTACAAACCCCAATGACCTCAGTGGGAAGTATGTACTCCCTGTAGGGGGCAAACTTGAGCCAACAGTATTTATAATGGCTTCAAATCTTGGCTTGATAGCCATCTGGTAAACTAAGAAATAATCCAAATATACTTTCAAAATCATGTACAGAATTATTTTTAGATAAATGGAAAGCTTTACCCAATTCTTTTTTTAAAGGAAAATCCCACTTGTTTGAAGCAAATTTATTACATCATATCTTGTTAAAGTTACACCCCATATCCTAATCAATGATTACATTATAGATTTATAAATTATAAGATTGTCGTGTATAAATTATAGTGAGATGTATCAAAGAATATAACACTACATATTTTTGTTTTTCATGATACTTATATTTTATAATATTTCTTTTTTAGAGTAATAATTAACATTTGAAAGTAGTCATCTCTCACCATACACTTATGTATTTCCTGTTGTTTATGACTATGCAAAACTAGATAAGTATAGTTTATTTCTTTGCAGTTTTTGGCTGGGGCTGGGTTTGAACCCACCACCTCTGGAATATGGGGCTGGCATCCTACTCCTTTGAGCTACAGGCGCTGCCCCCTTTATTTCCCTTCTTTTGAGGAAGGCTAGAGAAACTTGATCTCTTTCTTGTAATTATGTCAAGAGGGTTTATGAAGAAGGTGGTGCCTGAGAGGCTATTTGATAAAAAGACAGTTTGGAGGACTTGGCTGGCACTGAAGAGTAACCAAATGGCATTTTGCAAACACATAGTACTTGAGGAAAAAGATTTAGAGTCAAAACCAGAGAAAATCAAAGAACAGCCTTGCAGATTATGATGAAGGAGATGAAGGGATGAGGACGGTACTTTGGGGAACCCCAGTAGAAAGTATTGTATTCATTAATTAAAACCACAACTCTGTGGTGAGATGTCTGAGGTTGTTTTTGCTTCTTTGCCTATTAAGTGTGAACAGGAGACTAAATGAGATTTTACAGAAGTTCTAGCCAGACCCTCCAGAAACTTCCAGGTCCTTGAGGGGATGTTCAGGGACACTTTGGGCCATTTCCAGATTAGTTTGGGTTTGTAAGGTGACCATTTCCTGGAGTCCCCAAAGGAAGCAAATGTGTCTTGCCCTCTGCACACCTGTGAGTTTATCTGATGTGTTGTTTTGACTCTGAGCTGTGCCACCAGGCCTCTCTTGCCTCCCTTTGACTCCTTCTATTCTTGATTTTCAGGGTAAAGTATTCAGCTTTCACCATTAATTATGATAGTGTCTGTGGGTTTTCTCTAGATGCTCTTTATCATATTGAAGAAGTTCCCGTTGACTTCTTTTTTGAGTATTTTTATTATGAAAGTTGTTTGATTTCACAGGTAGATGTTTTCTGTGTCTGCTGAGATATTGTTTTTGTTCTTTATTCTGTTGATAAGGTATATTGCAATGATTGACTTCCATATTCCTCCCTCCCCTCCCCAGTACAAAGCGGTCAGGCTTTCCTTTTGTTTTTGCTTTTCCTGGTCAGGCAGGTGTCAGAGAGGACAATATTGACCTAGGGATAAAAAGTTCTAAATTGGTTCTAGATTTTAGGAAGTATACTCTGACATATGTAAAGAATCTAGTACAAGTGGTTTAAAAAGTTTTCTATTATTGGGTGGTGCGTGTGGCTCAAAGAAGTAGGGTGCTGAGCCCTCCCCCATATGCCAGAGGTGGCAGGTTCAAACCCAGCCCTGGCCAAAAACTGCAACAAACAAACAAACAAACAAATCCAAAAAAGAAAAAAATTTCTATTATTTAATTACTGTAATTATGAAACAAACTTATCCAAACATTCAGTTAAAAGCAATTTGGAGATTTTTGTGTTAACTTCTAAATATTACATTATAAAGGATTTTGAAATATGTCTCTAAACCCTCCATTACCCCAATGAACTATGTGTCTAACCCCAAGATCCCACCGACACCACTGTGAACTCTCAAAATTGTTCCCTTTTTTAAAGACACTTTGCTGCCAGAAATTTGTCATAATAAACATAGTTTTGGTTTTTTTTTTTTTTTTTTTTTTTTTTTGTAGAGACAGAGTCTCACTTTTTCACCCTCGGTAGAGTGCAGTGGAGTCGCTCCAGCAACCTCCAACTCCTGGGCTTAGTCGATTCTTCTGCCTCAGCCTCCCAAGTAGCTGGGACTACAGGCCCCCACCACAATGCCCGGCTATTTTTTGTTGCAGTTTGGCCGGGGCTGGGTTTGAACCCACCACCCTCGGTATATAGGGCGGGCACCCTACTCATTGAGCCACAGGCGCCTCCCATAAACATAGAAATCTAAATGACAGTATTATGAATCCCGTCTGCCCAGAGACTGTTGGACTCTTCATCTTACTTACTGGTCCTGGCTGGTGCAGGACACCTGCCAGTTAGGATGACAGTATAAGAAAACATTAAACATATAAAGGTTTGGAGTGGACTGTCTGCCCCCTCAACGTTGTTCTTCATTCATTTGGGATTAGATTTGTAGTGATTATCAAAGCAGATCTCGGAAATTGAGCTCATCGTTCGTAATGGTCCAAGAAAATGTGTTCCACAAATCTCTGAGGATTTATTGCGTGTACTCATCCATGACGCTTCCACATGTGTCAAATGCTAAGTTTCCTTAAGTCTGGTGTTTGGTATTCCAGGTGCTGACATGTCATCAGGCTGCCCTAGAACTCCTGAGTGTCTAGCTGACAGTCAGCATAACTCAAAGCAAGTCACCTCCTTCCCCACCTCACTCCCATCTGTTGAAGACATTTAGAAAAAGATATTCCTCAGTCTTAAATGATTATTAAATTTGTTCTTTTTCTGTTTCTTTCTTCATGGAATATTCTTCATACATTTACAGTTTTGAAAATTTCTTTCAACATTGTTTTATACATTTCAGAAGATAAAGTTTGTGTTTCCTTTGTCAAATTTATTTGTTAAGTATTCTTTTGAAGACTCTTGTAAATAAAATTGCTTTAATTTTATTTTTGAATCATTTATTGCTAATGTATAAAAATATAATTTATTTCTGCGTGTTGACGTATCCTGCAACTTTGCAGAACTTGCTAATTCTGTAGTTTTTAATGGATAGTTTAGATCATGTCATAAATTATGTATCTACAAACAGAGGTGGTTTTACTTCTTTAATTCTGATAACAGATGGCTTTATTTCCTTTTCTTGCCTAATTCCCGTGGCTAGAACCTCTAGTACAAATAGTGAATAGATGTAGTGGAGCAGATATTCTATCTGATTCCTGATTTTAGGGGGAAAGTATTCAGTCTTTTACCATTAAGTATATGATACTGTCTGTGGGTTTTTCAAGATGACTTTTACCCTATTTATTGAGGAAGTTTCCTTTGACTCCTTTTTTGAGTGTTTTAATTATGAAAGTTGTTGGATTTCACAGATAGACTTTTTCTCTGTGTGCTGAGATATTGTTTTTGTTCTTTATTCTGTTGATATGGTATATTACAATGATTGATTGATTTCCTTGTTTGAACCAACCTTAAATTCCTTATATTAATCTCATTTAGTCATGGTATATAATCCTTTTTATATGTTGCTGTATTCAGTTGCAAGTATTTTGTTGAGGATTTTTGCTTTTGTGTTGCTGAACTAAAGGGAAAAACTGAGGCAGATAAAAGTAGACAGTCTGTTTGGACCAAGTTTGAGGACTGCAGCCCAGGAGTATAGATTCAATTTGCTGTGAATATACACTTGGATGAGCTGCAGATACAAAGTAAGTTTATAAAGGAAAAGAAAGAGGCACAGTTCTTAGGTTGTTTGCCAAAAATTGACATTAAAATAACATAAGCTGTTGATTGTCTATACATCATTCTTTGTATCTTAAGTTCTGGAAACATGAAGATAATGATTAAGGCAGCCTGTCAGAGCAAAATGCCTTCACATAGTTACACACAGGCCCGGGTGCAGGATGGTGTGAGTGACATCCCATACTCATGTCTCTCTGGGCCTGATAAGGTTTGAACACCTCCCATAGCTCTAACTGCTCTGGGCTATTTTTCTTTTCTCAATATCACAAGGAATATTTGTCTGTAGCTTTCTTATGGCATCTTGGTCTGGTTTTTGTATCAGTAGAATTGTGGTCCCATAGAAAGTGTTCCCTCCTCTTACAATTTTTTTAAAAGTTTGTGAAAAATTGATATGAATTCTTATTTACATATTTGGTAGACTTCACCAGTGAAGCCATCTGGGCCTGGGCCTTTCTTTGTGAGTTGTGTTTGGATAATCCAACAATCCTACTTGTTGCAGACTTAATCTGGTTTTCTGCCATGAATTACTCTAGAGCCCCTCCTGGGAGTTCATGTGTTTCTAGACATTTATCCATTTTGTACATGTGATTTGTTGGCCAACTTATGTGATCAAAATCACAAAAATAATCATGCTGTTTATTAGAAGAAGTTGTGACAAAGATAAAATAGCTGGGTGGCGCCTGTGGCTCAAAGGAATAGGGTGCAGGCCCCATATACCAGAGGTGGTGGGTTCAAACCCGGCCCTGCCCCCCCCCAAAAAAAGAAAAAACAGATAAAATAGCTGAAGAAAGTATTTTTAAAAATCCATCATCAATTTTTTCAAAGGAATGTAATTATTTAAATAGTCTTGGCTCTGGATGAGAAAAAAATGCTTTTAATTCAGAGATTAGCTTTTTACTTTTTAAAATTATTGGCAAATTTCCTTTATTCCTCAAGGAGGGTTTTTTCTTGGTATGTTGTTTTTATTGTTGCATTCCCCCCTACCCATGTTTACCATTAGAAAGTTATCCTCTTCAGAGTTTGGAGTGGCTATGGAAGAAATAAGTTTAAGGCTATTAAAGAGTAAGAAAGGTTTTCTAGCAAATAAATGTCAGCATTGTCCCAAAGCCCCCAGCTGGTACCGGGGTACAGTGGTATGAATGATGCTGTGGCCCAGGTGGTCTTCACTTGCCAAGCTCTCGTGTGGACAGATGCTTTCTCGGTTCTGTTACCACCCGACCTTGCAAGAAAGCATGCCAGTAGTGCTCTTTGGCTTTTTGTTCTTAGTGAATCACAGAATCTCAAGGTCTCTCACTGTCCAGAGCAGTGTTTTTCAACCTTTTTTATCTTACAACACACTTGAACCTATAGTTAAAGTTCTGTGGCACACTTAAGTTACGGTGATCACAAATAAGAATAAAAGGCTTGGTGCCTGGTGCCTGTCGCTCAAGCGGCTAAGGCGCCAGCCACATAAACCAGAGGGCAGATTTGAATCCAGCCCGGGTCTGTCAAACAGCAATGACAACTACAACTGAAAAAAAAAAAAAAAAAAAAAAAAAGCCAGGCATTGGGGCAGGCACCTGCAGTCCCAGCTACTTGGGAGGTTGAGGCAAGAGAATCACTTAAGCCCAGGAGTTGGAGGTTGCTGTGAGCTGTGATGCCCCAGCACTCTACCCAGGGCAACAGCTTGAGGCCCTGTCTCAATAAAAAAAAAAAAAAGAAAGAAAAATAAGAATTAAAAAAAAAGAACATATTTAATGGTGCTTTGAACATCTTTCAAAAATAATTTAATTAAAAAAAATTTAATTAATGATCTTCAAAACTTTTCACAGCACACCTAAGATCCTCTCATGGCACACCAGTATTCTGCAACACACTGGTTGAAAATCACTGGTCTAGAAAATAGCTTACAGTGTTCTAGAATGTTTCATTGCATTGCATAAAAATTAAGTACCTTATCAAGAAAATCCTAATTAGACTTTGGGAAGTAAATGGCTTCCTGTCCTTCTCAAAGGTTATTCAAACTTTTAAGTCTGTTTTAAACCTGGTAACAGACTGCATCTGAAAAAAATGTCCTTTCCTCTTTTCTGAGAATTAATTTTCTCCTTAACTCAAAATCTGTAACATGGGGTTACAGATATGAAACATAAAGTTTCATATCATATTGTTTTCTTCCAATCATTTCTTCATATTTTCTGTGAACCTAAGTTGTTGTCCTTACAAGTTAAACATTTGAAGAAATGACATATGGTGAAGGTTTTTCTAAGTAGTGGATCAAATAACAGTTATGGAAATAGATTAGAACAAACTGAGGAGCACTGTGTACTTGGGAGGAAAAAAGGGCATGCCAAGATTTCTGCATCAACAGTGGTTAAGAAATTGATGAGGAACCTGTTGGTTTTTCATAGAAGTCCCTAATCCGTAAAGTGGAATTTATGGTTCATGTATTTGTGCTGCTAATATTAGAAGCAAAAAAGAGACAACTTTGTTTGTATCTTTCAGCATTTATTAAGCACTTATTGAAGATGTTCCCTGTGCCAGATACTGTGCTGAATCCTCAATATTTTCCTTGTTCCAAAATTAATTTTTAAAAAAATTATACACCCAAATATAAATAGATGGACTTAGAAATGAACTAAGGGTTCCCTGGAATCACATCTGCATTACTGTATGTACTTGGTGACAACGTGAGCATTAACCCTGATGTTTCACAGAGTTGCTAAAATTGTGCCTGTTGCATATAAGTACTTTATAATTGTTTGCTGATATTTATTATTACAAAGAACTACATTTGTC
Organism: Galagoides demidoff; assembly: GCA_963574575.1. NCBI lineage: Eukaryota > Metazoa > Chordata > Mammalia > Primates > Galagidae > Galagoides > Galagoides demidoff. The sequence continues at coordinate 26,858 of CAUYQV010089456.1, forward strand.
TTCACTTTAAAGATTATTTTGTTATTTTTCATTCACGAGTTTGTGACATACATGCAAACACATTTACCAGAAAGCCAGAGTGTTTTTCATTAAGATAGAAGCAGGCATTGCCTGAATATATTAAACAAGCAAAATAGAAGGAAAAAATGTGTCTAAAGAAAGGATAGGAAAGTAAGTGACCAAAATTATGTAAAAGGGAGAGAAAAGTTCAATTCAGTTATAGCTAAATAGTTTCTATAAGGACAAATACTCCAAATAAAATGTGATGAAATGTGTTTTGTAGGCTGTCTTAGACACTTGCTAATGGACAGCAATACAAACTAAATTTAAACAGGTGTCATTGCCATTACAGACTTTGACCTAGCATGATTGCATAGAAATAGTCATTTTTTCAACCTACTTGGTCTTAATTTTCTTTCTAGAACTGGCATTTTGCCTTGTCTGAGTTAGAGCTTGAAATTGTGGTAAGCTGAAACTTCCAGACATGCTGAACTCTACATAAAATATATGATAGATTGAAACTTACTGACACGCCACGGTTGATGTATAGTTATTGGCAAAAGTGTGGCAGCTGACAAAGACTGTTAGTACAGCAAGCCTTGGTCCCTTACACGTTGGCAGTTGAACCAGAAGATTTAGGGTTCCAGTAGATGCCAGCTTAAAATTCATTTTTATAATAGATTCTTGAGTCTGGGTTTATTGAAGCATGAACTCCTAAGCTTTTATCCTGGCAACAGAAAATATGTGGAAAATGAAATAGTTGTAAATATGACTGAAACATTTATTAAATTGCCAGCAGGAAAGTGAGTACCCTAGCTAAGTATATGACTTCAATAAAATATCATTTTTACAACTGCTATGATTTTTTTATACGTTGGAGAAATTTATGTCTGCACTCTGCTTACACAAACGGGATCTGAGTTTATCAGAAATTTTTTATGATCAACCAAGAAATTCCCTTTAACTAATGATCTATAAATTGAAGTGGTATGTCCCTAATGGAAAGTACATACTTTGCATTTGACATGGATGTTCACACTGGGAAATCTGACATGTGTTGTAAGGAATCGTACTTTTTAAATTATTGCTGTCACTGGAATTTCTTGGCATAAGCGCTTTGTCGTTTATGCACCGAAATCTGTGAAGCATCTAACATATTATTTTAGATTAAATAAAGTGAAACATTCATTTAGTAAATATTTACTAAGAAGCTAACGTCTATCTGCTTGTCCCTGTGTTAAATAGTAGGAAAACCAACTGTTATTAAATATTTAAAATCCTTTTTATATGGTAGTCTGGAGAAATTTAAAATATGTGTTAAAAATATTTATATGTGTGATAAGGGCTGTAAAGGAAACAAAGAGGTTTTGAGATAATATATTAAAGAGATTTTGAATGGGCAAGAAACTTCACTCTGAAGAGATGCCATTTAATCTAGACCCTGTGTTAGTCAGGATGGCCTGGGTTTATGCTGTTGTAACAACCAGCTATAAAATCTCTGTGGTTTACTTAGTAAATAGTGGTTTATTTCAGTTCACCTTATATGGACTAGGTGTCCACTGTAAGTTGGAAATTGGAGGGAGAGTTTTGGGGTTTTTTTGAGACAGAGTTTCACTCCATTGCCCTGGGGTTGAATGCCATGGCGTCAATAGCTCACAGGAACCCCAAACTCTTAGACACAGTGATCCTCTTACCTTAGCCTCCCAAGTAGTTGAAACTACAGATATTCACCACAAAGCCCAGCTTTTTTTTTTTTTTTTTTTAGAGACTGGGTCTTACTCTTGCTTAGGCTGCTCTTGAACTCTTGAGGTCAGGCATTCCACCCTCCTCAGCCTCCCAGAGTGCTAGGGTAACGGGCCTGAGCCACTGTGCCCAGCTGTTTCATTTTGTTTTGATCTAGATGATTTTGACTTACTTATGTTCATCAGGAAAGGACATGCTATAAGATAAAGAACTTGAGGAGGAGAAGTACAATGAATTAAAATGTCTATACTGGGAAAGTGGTATCACAAGCATAATGCCACTGTCTTATCCTTTTGGAGGCTGAAAGTTGAAGGTTGGAGGCTGCTGAACAACAGAAGTATCAGCTGCACTTGCTCCAAGGGACAAGTGATGTTTGAGATCAGTTCAAGGTCCCTGGGAAGGAAAAGGGGGTGTCAGAGGAGGGGGAGCAGGAAGGCTTGAGGAGGGGGAAACAGACAAAACTAAAACTCCCCTAAGTTTGGCGGCTGCATTGCTTCCCCTGTAGAGTCCCAGAGGAGTGACACACTATGGAGAGGTGGAGAGAGAGCCTGATGAACAACGGAAGAACGTTTTTTGGTGTCTTCTTCAGCAAAAAGGCAAAGCATTGCTCAGTGCTTACGCCCATGGCAGGAGAGCTCTGATCATTATGGTCACTCAAGAATTGGAATGGGCAGTGTCCATCTCAGCACATGCCTCCATGGTTGCTGAAGCAAGGAAGGAGCAGATGGCCAGTTGCGTGTTGGCCCTCAGAGGCTTTCACCTGAAAGTCACACTTCTCATATTATTGGTCTTAAAAAAAAAAAAAAGATCAAATGAATGGCTGTACCTGATTTTAAAGGGGATAGAGATATTCTTTTTTTTCATGTGCTTCAAAAACAGAGAAAAATTGGATATCGCTAAGCAACACTAAGCTGTTGCACAGGCTTGAAGGGTGAGAGAGAACTAGCCATTTTAAGAGTCGGGGAATAAAGTTCTTGGTAAAGGAGACTGCATAGTAAAGGCCCTGAGGTCAGAAAGAGCTGAGTGTGTTTTGTTGGGGTTTTCTTTTGCAATTTTCGGCCAGGGCTGGGTTTGAACCCACCACCTCTGGCATATGGGGCCAGCGCCCTACTCCTTTGAGCCACAGGCGCCACCCAGAGCTCAGTGTGTTTTAAAGAAATAAAAGAACAACAATGAAACCAGAGATTTGTGAATAATTTTGTGTACAATTAAATATCGGTTAGGAGAGTGTTTTGAATGGCTTTTTTTTGGTCTTTCTTCCATTAAAAATATTAATATGAAAATAGTGACCACATGCTCCAGCATGCTGGAGGTATCAATTACCTAACATTTAATCTTACAATTACCTGTCAGTGGGGTTTCTTTAGATTGTGACTGCCGTTCACATTGTGGCCCATTTCTGGTGACTGCAGCAGCATGGGAAATGTCATGATGTATTCATTTTTCTTTACGAGGGTTCATTTAGCATTAGAACTTCTGAGTTTATGGGAACAACTGTGTTTTGCTTCTGTGATTTGACTTGTTGGTAAGATCCCCTGGAAGAGAAGGAAATCTAAGGATTAAAACCATAGGGTAAAAAAATACAGAGGAGATAACGTGGCGTTCTAATCACAAAGTTACTTTTCTATATGGGGATTAGTGAGATAGGTCTGATCTTTTGCAGTGAAACTCTGAGAAATGCCTCCACATAAATCCCAGGCTTACATGATAAGTTTGATTTAGTCCTGGAAAGTCAGCCAGGATTCCCCCTAATCGCTCAGTTGTTTAGGAATGCTCAGTTCTTAATTGAGGTGGGGATCTTTTCCAGTATAATACTGTGGATAACTCTAAGAGTCTGGAATACAGCAGAGGACATTTGAAGAAATCTTTCATGTGCGTGCCCTCCGAATGAAAAGAAAACTAACTTTGAAAAAAGTTGCTTCAGAACTCTCTTTTCCCTTCCTCTCTCTCTTTTAAAAGGAATAAAACTTGACAGATAAAATGGAAATTCCCTATGTTCTTTTCATTCCCTTTCCCCTCCTCTTCCAGATGTGACCACTGTCGTGAAGTCATAGTGTATTTAGTCCGTACTATTTGTACATCGACGATATCCAGTATTTCTATAAGTTTTATGGGTTTTTTAATTTATTTTTTGAGATGGGGTCTTGCTGTGTCACCCAAGCTGGAGTTCAGTGGTGCAGTTATAGTTCACTGCAGCCTCAAACTCCTGGGTTCAGGTAGGTGATCCTCCGGCCTCAGCCTCCTGAGGAGGTGAAACTGCAGGTGGCTGCCACTATGGCCAGGTGATTTTTTTTCATAGGGGGGGGGGTCTCACACCATTGCCCATGTTGCTCCCTATCTTGTGGTCTTGAACTCTTGGCCTCAAGCCTCGAGCAGTCCTTCTGCTTTGGCTTCCCAGAGTGCTGGGATTACAGGCCTGAGCCGCTGCACCTGGGCTAATTTCTGTTTTTACTGAATATAATTTGCTATCAGTCTCCTGTATTCAACTTTCTACTTTCATTCAGTGTTTCTGTGAACTTCCCATGTGGATACATATAGGACTATTTTATTCATTTTGGCTACTGTGCAGTATTTCATAAATATACAACAATTTATATATCCATTCCTTTACCAATGGACATTTAGGTTAACTCTCATTTTGCACAATAAAAAAATGCACCTGTGAACATCAGTTTAAATGCTCCCTTGTGTAATTATGTAAAAGTTCCTTGTGACTAAGTGTGTAGAATCAGATGTGCCAAGTTATGTGTCTGCATCTTCCACTCTGAGTGTTGTCTGATTGTTCTTCCAGTCACATGCCCATGATTGTGGTCCTCTCTTATGCAGTATTGTCACCCATACTTAGGTCGTCAGGTTGAGAAGTTGAACTGTGGAGTGCATGAGAACCTGACCTGTCAGTCTCAGGCTGGTGCTGCCCTCTAGAGCATGGATTTGGGCTTTATCTTACTTCTCTGTGCCTCTCTTTCCCCACCTGTATAATGGCCGTGACTTATAAGGACCAGTGCTTGCCACATTTGGGGAGCATATGATAGGTGTCCAGTGAAACCTCATGGTTGTTTTAATTTTCTTTCCCTGAAGATGAGTTTGTCTATCTCTTGATACATTTATCAATCATTTGCGTTCTTTTCTGTGAATGCTTTTTAATATTTTTCTCCCCTTTTTCTAGAGATATTTATTTCTCTTGTTGACTGCTGCTGGCCTTCGGGGTCTAAGTTACGATAGTTTTCTTACACAGAAGATTTTAGTTTTAACTAATCCTCTTTTATTAATCTCTGTCATTATGATTTCTGCTTAGAAGTAAATATGTAATTTCAAGATATCTTAAAATAGTTACTTTGTTTCTTGCTTAAGTAGTAACAATTTAGAAGGACTTGGTTATCAGTGCGACCCCTGAGATAAAGAGAAAATCTTCAGGAGAAGAAATGTGTTTAAATGTGAAAACTTGAGTGGGGAAGAAAAGCCGTAATTCTATGAAAATCTTAAAAAAAAATTGAATGGACTTCTACATTAAACAATCGGTTTTTCTCCCATCCCTGCCCCGTGCCCATTCCATGCGTAATTCACATCTCATGTGTGGTGGAAGATGTTATAACACAGCATTCAAACGGACACAGCCGCAGCGGGGAGGGCTGCTAAGGAGCCTCTACTGACAGCTAGATTCGCCTACTCTATAAAGAGGATTCTGTTTTTGAAGAGAATTACCTTATACTTAATTTTTTTTTCTAGCTATTATCACTTAAAATAAAATATTTGAAGTATCCTTGGTTCATATGAAATACTAAAATCCCCTAACATTTTTTCCCTAGACAACTCATTTTTCAATGCTTGGAATACTTTTATGGTTTCAAAGTCATTACATTTTATGTGTCCCAGGAACTAAACTGTCCTGAGTATTGCATTAAGGTTTTAACGTGGAATTAGTGAAAATTCAGAATTTGAAAATGGGCAGACGGTCCCGAGTCTGCTGTAACAGATTGCTTTGGGACCGTTGGCCTTGTCCAAGATAAGTTAAAAAGGCAGCCAACCTCAGGTAGTTTTCCAAAAGCTGCCTCTCATTTTCAGCTAGTACGTGTTGCCTCCATAACTTGTCAGATGTCCCCAGAAAGTGTTTTTTATTCACCCCCACCCTAAATCAATGCAGCCATGTGATTCCGAGTTTATGTGTTTAGAAGCCTCATGGCTGATTTCACATCTTGGAAATTTAGTGAGAATGAGACCAGGACAGTTTTTCACATTGTAGTGATTACAAAAAAATCTTTACTAAAATAACCATGGATACCTTTGAAAGGGCTAAGCCTCATTTAAACATCTTAATTATTGCTCTTTGTAGGAGACATGGGAAAGATTAAAAACTGGGATTCTAGTGGAGAATAATGTGTCGATGTTTTAAAATTCTAATCTAAACTCAGACACACATGCAAAGAATGATAGCTGCTGTGAATTCCGTTCCCTACCTACAAGCATACAAATAAGAGTTACCTAGGGTCCTTAAGTTATAACTAACATTTTGAACTTAACTTATAATTTCCATCTTGAATAGGGTGCCATATCTATCATTTAGGGCCTTTTAAAAGAATTCATATTAATATAAGGGTACAAATGCTCAGGTTACATTGTTTTCATTTCTAAGGCAAAACCCAAGTTATAGTTGAGCCCTTCACCCAGAGATTGTGCTGAACACCCTCACATTGGGAACATTAGGTGACATCCCACCAACTGCCCTTCCCCTTCCCCTCCCTCCTCTCCCTAACCTATACATGTGTTGTTTACTTTTTTTCTTGTGTGGGCCTCTGGTTGTTTAAATATGGTTTCATATTAGTATTGAATATATTGGATACATTTTTGTCCATTCTTGTGATACTTATTGAGAAGAATGCATTTCAGCTCCATATAGGTAAACACAAAAGATATAAAGTCTTCACTTTTTATGGCTGTCTAGTATTCCAAGGTATACATGTGCTACAGCTTGTTAATCCATTCATAGGTTGATGGGCACATGACACTGTGAATTGAGCTGCAATAAATAGTCTAGTGCAGATGTCCTTGTGGTAAAATTTTTTCTCTTCTGGGTAGGTACCGAATAATGGGATTGCAGGATCAAATGGTCTCAGTTAGGGTGTTGGTTGCGAAAAAACCAAAAACCAAATTTGGCTCATTGAATTAAAACTAATAACAAAAAAAGGTAATGGAAAAGTATTAGGTGGATCATAGAATATAGAACCTTTACAGAGTCTGTACAAACAAGCTCAGAGTGAAGGGAAGGTGGCAGCAGAAAACACAGCCGAGGTCCTGGCTATTCCTTTCTCAGACCTTTGCTGTCTTCCCTGTCCTCTTGCTGCTGGGAAGAATTCCAAATGTGAGTCTTTGCATCAGTTTCTCCCACCAAGACTCACACAATGGAAATTTCCCCCAAATAGGAAGCAGGTCAGGCCAAGTCCATCTACACTTTCTCCATAGCTCATCATATATCTGACCATGATTTTCATGTTTTATATTTGTTAGGAGCCCAGCTTGAGAAAATAAAGCAACATTGAAAACACTGGAAAGCACCACTGAAAAATTTTAAGCAAAATCCCAAGTGTTAGTTAAAACTTATAAACTCCACGTAATGTTAGAACCGTTGTGTAAATCTAAACGATTTAAACTTCCCGGCAATGAAAATACACCCCTTTCACTAAGTAGTAGTTCAGTTTGCTCCCCAAATATGTGACTGCTTAAGGAAACCCGCGTTATGGGATTTACTGTTTCCTGTGTCTGTGGGAAAATGAGCATCCTTTAGTTACCTAGAAATCGGAACAGTCTGCTGACTTACACACCATATACACCAGAAACGACATAGGAAGTACGGGAGGGTAGTACAGAAACTAGAGAATGGCATTTTCTTTCCGGTAGAAATGTTCAGGTTTGGTTTCCTTCATTAATTGGAGACAGACAATATAAATAGATAAGACAGGAGATAAAGGCTCGGCGCCTGTGGCTCAATCAGCTAAGGTGCCAGCCACGTACACCTAAGGTGGCAGGTTCGAATCCCCAGCCCGGGCCCGCCAAACAACAATGATGGCTGCAACCAAAAAAATGGCCGGGCATTGTGGCGGGCGCCTGTGGTCCCAGCTACTTGGGAGGCGGAGGCAGGAGACTGGCTTGAGCCCAGGAGTTGGAGGTTGCTATGAGCTGTGATGTCATGGCACTCTACCCAGGGGGATAGCTTGAGGCT